>JAQIUQ010000443.1:450000-713882 GCA_030378365.1 Hybognathus amarus
TCAGCTTACCCATCTGGTGCTCAGAATGGGTATATTGCTCTTCTACCTCAAGTTACCTGTCTGAGTAGACCCTCATTATCCAGATTTACTCTAATTAGTGAGTTAGTGTTATGAAATTAAGACAAATGTGGATGGTAGACTGCAGAAGCCCAAGTATGTTTTGTCTGTTCATCAAATGAAATCAATTTCACTTTAAAATCCAAGGTTGTGGGGGAACAGAAGATATAATGACCCAAAATATGTTGTTTTTGTTGCGTAATCTCATTCGACCTGTAAATGGCAACCTCTGAAACCTCCAGAATCACTGGCCCAAAGTCTCCGTCATCAGAAGAACTGCATGATCCTTCACAGATGTGTCTGGCTCTTGATGATCCACAATAATGTAAATGTAAAAAATTGTGCAAGCATACAATTCCCGGTCAAGCTCCCCTTTGCATCTGCCAGAACAACACGTAAAGCCCTTCCACTCTGCGTTTCTTCACATTGTAGATGTCGACTGAGAAGCAGCCATATTTAAACAGAACACAAGGATGAGAATGGAAAAATCAGAAAACGAGCCGTTTGCCCGAGTGAAATATTCCTTTGAACACACATGAGACAATCAACATCCTGGACTCCAAAAGTTTCAGGCCTGTAGATGAGCCTCGTCCCTCCCTGAATGGACCCTGTTTAGCTCTGCAAATGTGAAGAAAGCATTGTACTCCTCCTTCACTTGTTCTTTTATCCTCTCTCTCTCTTTCTCAGGGGCAGGGATGGCCATTTTTGTATCCAGCCCAGCTGAACACTATTGGGGGAGATCCAGCTCTCCCTTGTGTGTGTGGATTCAGACCAGCATGTGTCTGCGACGATGCAGGGCCAGATGGTCTGAGCGGGAAAAGCTTCGGTCGCAGTCCCCACACTTAAAGGGTTTGACCCCTGTGTGTTTACGATAATGCCGTGTCAACTCGTCCGAGCGGGCGAACTTCCATGTGCAGCCGTCCCAGGTGCACTTGTATGGCTTCTCACCTGGAGGAGTTAATGGATCACACTTAAGCATAAAAAGATAGAAACAATTTGTAAAACCTGAACCAAATTAAAGGAGTAGTTCACTATTAAAAAAACTTTTGCTGATTATTTACTCACCCCCATGTCATCCAAGATTTGTAAGGTTTTTAGGTTTTTTAAAGAAATTAAGGTTTTTGATGAAAACATTCCAGGGATTTTCTCTATATAATGGACTTCAATGGGAACCAAACCAGGTCCAAATGATAGTTTCAGTGCAGCTTCAAAGGGCTTTAAAAGACACCAGACGATGAATAAGGATCTAATCTAGCAAAACGATCGCTCATTTCAAAAATAAATTTAAAAAATTAAGTTTTATAAGCACAAATGCTCGCCTTGCTCTGTTCTGTGATGAGCGTACGTGACTCTCCTGTTCAAACTCGTTCATCAAAATGAACAAATCTTTTTTCGAGTAATGACCTGAAGGGTCCTTGATAAGACCCTTATTCATCGTCTGGTGTCGTTTAAAGCCCCTTGAAGCTGCAATGAAACTCTCATTTGGACCTTGAACCGTTTGGTTCCCAATGAAGTCCATTATATGGATAAAATCCTGGAATGTTTTCATAAAAAACTTTAATTTCTTTTCGACTGAAGAAAGAAAGATGTGGACATCTTGGATGACATGGGGGTGAGTAAATTATCAGCAAAAGTTTTTTTTTTTTTTTAAGTGAACTACTCCTTTAACCTCTTAACTGTCACCCCCCCCCCTTTTTTTGAATAGACATGAAAATGCACAATTTGAATGGTTGTAATTCAAGAATGCTTTGGAATATAGACATATGATTGGTCTTGTTTTAAAGAAGACATTTGGCAGATTTTTGTAGAAGTGAAATAAATTAAGAAAGTGAAACAGAAAAAAAGTTATAGAAGTTTAAGTTTATGGAAATGTGCAATGTAAAAATATTAATAATTTATATTTTACATAAAATATATATTTTCAAAACCTGGGCTACTCTAAAACTGCAGAAAAATCAAAGTCAAAAATCTGAACAAGTTGAGATTCAAATTTTAGGTTGATATCTCAAAAAATGAGCTTTCAGTAAGATTTTGTTTGAGCGCAGTACCAAACTTTTTCACTAGGGCACAATCAGACTCCATTACTGCCCATATAAGGGCGCCTGCATTTCCATATGTGTTTTGAGTGATATGAACCATCATTTCCACAATTTTCATACAAATTATGAAGTAGATATCCTATTCAGAAGTAGTATGGGAAGTTTGGCAGATTCTGATATGAATTCAACCTCTAAGAAACACATAGCCTACAAAGAACCTTCATGTAAGTCATAGATCGCTGCCACGTCACAAATGGTGAATTTATTATTTTTTCTTGATATTTCAAACTTTTCAGGCCGTTTTTTTCCAAAATAATTGAATGGATGCTATCTTTTGAACTTTTGGCATGAAAACAAACTGAGTTATCTACCATTTTTTCATGATTTTTCATGTTCACTGCTATTCTAAAAAAAGGTCTGAACTCGCTTTATGAGTATGAAAATATTCTTCTTGCATATTGATAAATTATGGTTCCTCTGTAATATATTTTGAAAATCAGTCACCAAATATGGAAACTAGAGATTCTAAGCTTTCAAATGATATATAGTTTGTCAATATTACTAAAAGTATTTACTAAAGATATTATTGTTTTAAAAATATAGTGGCAAACGTCCCACCTGTGGGTCGGTGACAGTTAAGTGGACTGGTTAACTAGAATCCCCCAAAATCAAATGAATTGGTAGTGAAACTATGTGTATGGACAGCATTTGTGTGCTCACTTACCTGTGTGTGTCCTCCGGTGTGCCTTTAAATGGGAGCTCTTAGTATAAACCTTGTTACAACCCGCAAAGTCACACCTGTGGATGCGTCTTTTCTTGGAGTCTGGAGATTCAGGTGGCTGAGGCCGTCGAATGCTCTCAATACTGAATGGTGACATGGAACTAAGGCAGAGAGAAAAAAACATTTAGTTAACACTGATTAACTTGTTCAGCATCCTAAACAAATCACCTAACACAGCAGCATGTATACAAGCTAATTGCTGCCACCATGTGGTAACATGATTTTAAAGCAGTAGGACTTGACATACTAGACATAGTATTACGTGTCAATATCTTTATTATGATATAGTGTTTCAAGCACTAATTTTCAGCAGCAGCGCTCGCAGTGTGGTAAATCTATGCATCAAAGCAAATTAAATCATATTTCACCTCAGCTGTGATTGTTAGTTTGCCATCTTAATGTAATGCAATAAGTAAATAATGGGAAGAAACATCTTTCTATGGACTTTTCCTCACAAGCTAGGGTCATTAATAATATGTTTATGCTTTTAAAAGTAGTCTCTTATGCTTGCCAAAGCGGCATTTATTTGATCAATAATATTGTGAACTAATATTACAATTTAAAATTGTTTTCTACTTTAATATATTTTAAAACATAATGTATTCCTTTGATGGAAAAGCCGATTCTCCAGTCTTCAGTCAGGTTAATCTTCAGAAATAATTAGCTGGTCAAGAAACATTATCATTATAAACGGTGGAAGCAGAAGGTTCATTTGAAACTGTCATAAAATGTATTTGAAATACAAATCTTTTGTAAAACTATAAATGTCTTTACTGTCTCTATTGATCAATTTGATTTGTTATTGCTGAATAAAAGTATGATTTTTTTTTAAAAGAACATTTTGAATTATATATATATATATATATATTTAGTACGATATATATTTAGTTTTAGATTAGTACGATTTTTTATGTTTTTAAATGAAGTCTCTTCTGCTCACCCAGGCTGCTTTATTTGGAGAAAAAAAAAGACAAACAGTAATATTGTGAAATATTATGACATAATATGACATTAATATATTTTAAAATGTAATTTGAAAGCTGAATTTTCAACATCATTACTGTTGCTGATTACACATCAGTTTTCAGTGTCAATCATTCTAATATGCTGATTTTATGCTCAAAAAACATAAATTATTATGTTCAATGTTGAAAACAGTCGTATACCATTTTCCCCCAAAATTATATGATGAATAGAAAGTTCAAAAGAATAGCATTTATTTAGAATATAATCTTTTCTAACATTATAAATGTCTTTACTGTAACTTTTGATCAATTTAACTCATCATAGATGAATAAAAGTATTTTCAAATTTCTTTCCCTCAAAAATACAAAATTAATTCTTACTGACCCCAAACTTTTGAATGGTAGTGTTTAATGTCACAAAAGCTTTCCATTTCAGATCAATTCTGTTCTTTTGAACTTTCTAATAATCAAAAAATCCTGAAATAAAAATGTAAAAAACTGTTTTCAACATGGATAATAATCATAAATGTTTCTTGAGCATCATATTACCGGTATAATAGACTGGAGTAATAATGCTGTAAATTCAGCTTTGATCACAGGAATAAATTACACTTTAATATATATTCACATAGAAAACTGCTGTTTTAAATTGTAATAATATTTCACAATATTACTGTTTTTTTTATCAAAAAATTGTAGCCTTGGTGAGCAGAAGAGACTTCTTTTAAAAACATAAAAAATCATTACCGATCTAAAACTTTTGACTGGTAGTGTATATACAGTACTGTATATACACACACTTTATTCAGTACACCTTGCTGCTAGTACCGGTTTGGACCCATTTTGCCTTCAAATCTGATTTAATTCTTCGTGGCATGGATTCAAAAAGGTGCTAGAAACATTTCGCAGAGATTTTGGTTCATATTGACATGATAGCATCATAAAGTTGCTGCAGATTTGTTGTCTGCACTTCCATGATGTGAATCTCCTGTTCCACCACAACCAAAAGATGTTCTAGTGAACAAGACAGGATGGAGCCATGCTTTTATGTTGTTTACCCAACCACCTGAATGTCACGGCAGAAATCGAGACGTTTTTCCAATCTTCTATTGTCCAATTTCTGTGAGCCTATGTGAGCCTCACTTTCCTGTTCTTCTTTCCTGACCTCTGGTATCAACAAGGCATTTTTGCCCACAAAACTGCCACTCACTGGAATATATATATATATATGTGTATATACAATACCAGTCAAAAGTTTTAGATCGGTAAGATTTTTTAATGTTTTTAAAAGAAGTCTCTTCTGCTCACCAAGGCTGCAATTATATAAAAAAAAAAAAAAAAAAAAAACAGTAATATTGTGAAATATTATTACAATTTAAAACAGCGGTTTTCTATGTGAATATATATTAAAGTGTAATTTATTCCTGATATATATATATATATATATATATATATATATATATATATATATATATTATGACTTATTTCTAATGTAATACTCAAAATGTATCACTAGATGGCGCTGTAGGCTATAGCTGCATTTTGATGGTACAAGTCATCTGTTCAGAGGTCAAAAAACATGCCTTTTTTTCTTACAAAACCAGCCATAATTCTTATAGAGATGTGATATTTGTTGCCTGTTAGTTTGCTGTTAGTAAAATCCAAGAGAATGTTTTTACATACTTAATCCAAATCACAACATTACAGGATCAGATGAATAAAACCGCACAGTATTAACACACTGTCTGTTCTGATTGCTGTGGGAAAATGAATTATTGCCATTCCAGACGGTAGGCCCGATTTCAGACTGTAAAGCTGGCTCTCATTGAGAGGATTTGTACATATCAACCAATGAGCTCACTGAACTGTTGGAGAAGAGCAGAGAGCCACGTAAGTGTGAGGACACGCTGTGGATGAAAGCGAGAGAGCGTACAAGTCGTTTTGTTCCATTTCTCCCATAGGTAGAGACAGAGAGGAGTGCCTAATTACATTACATTGTCCTCACTCGCCTTCCCTTCTAAGGTAATAAGAGCTGTATGTCCCCTGCTTTGCTGATTGGCATGGGCCGGGCCTGGGGGCGGAGCCAGACAACCCCTCCAGTGAACTGTCTCCACCACACGCAGCCCACTTCCTGTTTCTCCCCTGCTCCTGGGTCACCTGTTGGTGTTGGTGCGCTGCCAAGCGAAGGCCTAGCGGAAATGAGCCAATGTGTGAGAAATGAGGCTGAACTCTCTCGCTGCCTTGAGCAAAAGCACAACGAGAGTGAAAGAGAGAGAGAAAGAGACCCAGGAGGGGAGAAGTGAAATTGAGAAGAGGAGACAAAGAGAAGCCGAGAAAGAGGCAATGAGCCAAACAGGTTGCTTTCTCTCTCTCTCTCTCTCTCTCTCTCTCTCTCTCTCTCTCTCTCTCTCTCTCTCTCTCTCTCTCTCTCTCTCTCTCTCTCTCTCTCTCTCTCTCTCTCTCTCTCTCAGAGAAATTACAAGAGAGCGAAAGAGTCACAGAGAGTTTCTGAGAGAATGAAAGTTGGTGGCAAGATAAAAATGGAGGGAGGGAAGGGAGGGAGGGGAGGGGGATGTTGGAAGGAGAGCTTGGAGGGAGCATGAAGGGAGTGACAGGATTTACAGTGGAAAGAACGCTCACTGGATGTTTACAGTCTGATATATTTTAGAGGGGACGCCACTGACATAAATAGTGATACAGTAGTCTGAATCGTGGAAAATGACTTGAAAATATGTATAGACGCCTCTTCCATTTTTGTCCTTCTCAAATTAGGTGCATTGTCTACTGACATCGACCAATATGTTATTTTATTAAATCAGCCAAAGCTAAAAAAAAAAAAAATTAATTAATTTATAATTACAACTCACAAACACATGAGGGAAACTAGTATTAAAAATGAATACAAACACACACTACCGTTCAACATTTTAGGGCCGGTAAGATTTTTAAATGTTTTTGAAACTAGTCTCTTATGCTTACCAAGGCTGCATTTTTTCTTGTTCAAAAATACAGTAAATGTTGTGAAATTTTATTACAATTTAAAAAAGCTATTTTCTTTTTTAATACATTTTCAAATGGAATTTAAATCCTGTCAAGGCAAAGCTGAATTTTCAACAGCCTGTTCAGCATTTATTTGAAATAGAATTTTACAATTGAATGTGTCCTTGCTGAATAAAAGTATCAATGTCTTTCAAAAAAAAAAAAAAAAAAATCCAAAATGATTGAATGGTACTGTATATGTATATAATTGTATTTATTGATTGGTTGGTTTTTTCTAGCTTTTCTTGGGATTTTTGGTTGAAAAAAAAATAATAATAAATGAAACTTTGAGTAATTAATTTAAATAAAACTAAATCCATTTTCACTAGATCTTTAATTTAAATCTATAATGTAATAGACACCAGTGCTGCGTTCCAGTCCAAAATTGACATGCCCTTCACTCACTAACTTCCCTCCGTCACGTTCACTCGGATGTACGTCATTGCTTACGTTGCACGAGTGCCCACTACTGGCGGAAACCGCAATAAGCTGAACTGGAACGTCCTAAGCCCTTGATCACTTTGAATCAGCTAAGAGTTGATTTATTATTTACCTTTTGTCTGTGTTTGGGGGTGGGGTGTATGAATTGTTTGATTCTATAATAACAATAATAATAGTAGACAACAACCTATGCTTCCACAAGCTCACAAGCTAATAAAAATTATAATTTGGTTCTAAATTGTTTCAAATCAGAATGTATTGAGCTTTTGCTCCTTTTGTCTCAGCTCTCCCTTCAGAGTGACCAGCGAAGTAAACTTTCTTCTGGGGGCTCCGGGTGTTCTCTGATACGCTCCCCTAAACATACGCTCACAACAAGACCTGCATCTCATCCAGCAATCCCAAAAAGAGAAAACAGGCTTCAGAAAGGAATGACAGAGAAGAACCAGGGAGAGAGGGAGATATTTGGTAAGACTACTGTATGCCTACTCCAGAGTCTAAATATCAAATAATATAGTAGAATATTTTATCAATACTAATTGAGCTATCATTTTAAGTCAGCACTAGTTAATGGCAAAAGTATCCAATATAAGTCAATAATAGATATCTAATTTAGGCCACAGCAGTAAATAATAATTAATAAAATCAGCCCGTTCTCATCCTTTATCGTCATATAGAACGCTATATGCAAAAACGGTGCTATACTACGCACATGTCACCCTTTATCGTTAATATAACACGCGAACCCAAGGCGTAATAAATCCAATAAATCCTTTAGCGTAATTTGAGACTACCTTACCCTACCCCACATCTAAACCTAACCATCACAGCGCGTGTTATATTAACGATAACGGATGCCATGTGCGTAGTATAGCGTCGTTTTGTCATATAGCGTTCTATATGACGATAAAAGATGAGAATGCGTTGGGCATCCTTATGCTACGTTCACACCGGACGCGATAGCGCGTCAAATCGCATCAACCACGTCTAGTTTGACGCTTGACCACTTTGTGTTAATTTGCGCGTCAGTTTCGCTCTTGATGCGCAAATTAACACAAAGTGGTCAAGCGTCAAACTAGACGTGGTTGATGAGAATTTGACGCGCTATTCGCGTCCGGTGTGAACGTAGCATAAGGATGCGTACGTCTGAAGCGAAATTTACGTGCGTCTCAAAATTTAAACCCATTGGCGGCCATCTTTTTTTATGTTGATCGAGAATTCATCGAGAGATTCACCGCACTGTATTTGCTCTGGAGAGCTAGAACAGTGGCGTGGGGATCATCGTCGCCGTATTTGTGTTCACCAGACCCTTCAGAGGCGAACCGTTTGATGAGTTTCAGGAGCTGCGCCTGGATGACGGCCGCTGTAGCGGTACTTCCGCCTGTCCCGTGCCCAGTTTGATGACCTGTTGTCCCGCATCGGAGCGAGGATCACCCCCGCCCTCATACATCTAATCTAGCTGTCATTTATTTCTGTTTTGATGATAAAGAGAGCCAGCCTTCAAAAGTTATTAACCTGTCCTGTGATTTTTTTTCTCTCACACGTCCAGACACGAACTTATGCACACATATGTTGGTTGTCTTTACATCATAACAATTTCATATAATCTAGATATGGAATAAATAACATTCAATACAAAATGAACATGTCTCGTATATTAAAATAAACTTCTGAGTGATAAAATATTTGCTTTGTTGTGCATTAGAACCACACACATTTAGTCATATTACAAAATAATAACAAATACGTAATATAGTGGAATATTTATTATAAATATTTTATAATTAAGCTATCCTTTTAAGTCAACACTAGTTAATGGCAAAAGTATCCAATATAAGTCAAGGATATATCTAATTTAGGCCACAGCAGTAAATAATAATTTGACGCGAAAGTTCAGATTTTTCAACTCAGGCAGCAGACGCGAATTCACGTCAAACGCGTGAATGCACAAATTGCACAAACTAAATAATTTGCGCTTAACGCACCAGACGCTCATTTGCGCGAACTTGACGTGCGAATAAGGCGTATTCGCGCTGCAGGGATTTTTACGTGCATAACGCGTCTTTGCATTGACTTAACATTGAAATCATTCACGCCTGACACGCTATTCGCGTCCGGTGTGAACGTACCATTAGTACTGAAGTTTGATAATGCCCCAGTAATGCAGGAACATGCAAGTGCGTTTCTGTCCTAATAGAACTGTGTCTGTGTGTGTGTGTAGCCACAGTCCCAACCTGTCTGACCGAAATAACCTTTTGGGACTCAAGGGACACAAATGAATCTGCCATGGCCACTTTAATGATATTGTAGTCCCTTTCCCATAGGGATTCATAGATTGCGGTTAAACTAACACAGTCTAATCCCAATTCGTCATATAACTGACGTTTTGGGACATCTTTTGACCATTCGTCAATATACGACTTTTTAGGGCCCCCTTAAACGTCGGTAGATGACGATCCCGGGTCGTCATACAACTGACGCTTTACCTTTAACGTCAGTTAGGTGACGAGTTGGGTTTAGGGTTAGGTTTAGGTCTGGGGTAGAGTTAGGATCCGATGAACGTCATCTACCGACGTTTAAGGGGGCCCTAAAAAGGCATATATTGACGAATGGTCAAAAGACGTCCCAAAACGTCAGTTATATGACGAATTGGGATGAGACTGCGCTGGTTGAACACACAAAATACAGCAACTCACACGTAGTAGATGCATTTGTCACTCAGAGATTTTCATCTGTTCTTCTAAAACTGATATCAGACAAAGCCAGATATCAGCACATAACACATCTGGCCTCTCGCTCAGAGTGCTCCCGTGTAATAAACGTCTTCTTTACCAGCATGGATATTTAAATTAAGTGCAGAGCAAGCAGTTCTCTCTCTCCTAAATTGGCTCGTCTGGTGTTGAGGACAGTCTTATAGTGGAGACTGAGTCATTTTGGGTCGGCTGTGACTGGCCTCTGACAGGTCCGTGAGCCCGGTTATTTTAGTCCCGCGGGCTTCACGGTGCCAGCCAACCTATGTGTCCACAAGCTCACCCCTCAAAGGGAAGACATCGCTCCTACCGTTAGACGCTCTGGTCTCAGTTTAGACTGCAATTTATAGCCCAAATTTTCTCCTTCAACTACTGCGCAAAAACACTGACCCAATTAAATGACAATATTCTTCATAAAACACTTCCTTGATGTGAAAAATGCTTATTTGTTCATGTCCATTGAGTCCGCCATGCTATCAGTGTATTTTATGGTGACGCTGCCCACAATGTTATCTTATTTCACATGCTAGAATGAACACAGCTGCACACATGACCTCTTTCTCCATCTCTCTCTCTCTCTGTAAACAGCCAAAAGCAGCAGCTCTCCCAATAACACCATTCTTGCAAACCTGGTTAAACTGTGTTTTGGCATTCTGCTGCACTGGGGGGCAAAGTCCTAGTACTGTTCGTTCGCAACACATTCAGAGCAAAGGGAAACATTTGCAGGGAATAAGTGCATGAGCTCTGACATACAGAGGAATCCAGGAATACTTTCCAAACCATTTGCCTAAATAACAGTCAGACGACAGGGTGCTGGTAGGGGGGCTGGCTTATGGAAAACTCTTTGGGAGAAGTCCTAGTCTGTTTTTTACAGCCTGCAGGCTTAAGAGTCTTCTGGTTTTGATCATGTCACTGTCTTTAATGGGACGACTACCTCATCTGAGTAAAGACACATGGAGTTGTGTGGACAAGAATGGGAGATGACAGCTAATGTTACCAAAGAGCCGGTATTTCAAAGAATGGCCTATAAGGAAACGCTTCACAGTTTGCTCAAGTCTTTTGATAGGTGTTCATTTCCAACTCTTTAATACATTAAAGGGATAGTTCATTCAAAAGTGACCATTCTGTAATCATTAATCCAAGCTCTTGTCGTTCCAAACCTGCATGACTTTTTGTTCTCTGGGGACCACAAAAGAAGATTTTCAAGAGTGTTTCAACTGTTTCTCCATACAGTGAAAGTCAAAGAGGTTTAAAACAACATTGATCGGACCCCATTGACATTCATTGTACAGACAAAAATAAACCCAAATACATTTTATTCATGTTTTGCAGGAAAATAAAAAGTCAAACAGGTTGGGAACAACACAAAACTGTAAATTAATTATCATTTTTGGGTGAACAACCTCTTTAAAGCAGTGGTTCTTAACCAGGGGTCCCAATAAGTATTCAAATTATTTATATTAACCCCCAGTTTCACAGACAAGGCTAAAGGCCCTTGCACACTGAGTCCGAAATTTGCGTCCGAAATTTTCGCACGTTAAAAAACCAGGGGTCCTAATAAGTATTCAAATTATTTATATTAACCCCCGGTTTCACAGACAAAGCTAAAGGCCCTTGTACACTGAGTCCGAAATTCGCGTCCGGACTTTTCGCACGTTAAAAAACCAGGGGGTCCCAATAAGTATTCAAAATTATTTATATTAACCCCCAGTTTCACAGACAAGGGTAAAGGCCCTTGTACACTGAGTCCGAAATTTGCGTCCGAAATTTTCGCACGTTAAAAAACCAGGGGTCCTAATAAGTATTCAAATTATTTATATTAACCCCCCGTTTCACAGACAAAGCTAAAGGCCCTTGTACACTGAGTCCGAAATTCGCGTCCGAACTTTGCAGCGTAAAAAACCAGGGGTCCCAATAAGTATTCAAATTATTTATATTAACCCCCAGTTTCACAGACAAGGCTAAAGGCCCTTGTACACTGAGTCCGAAATTTGCGTACGAAATTTTCGCACGTTAAAAAACCAGGGGTCCTAATAAGTATTCAAATTATTTATATTAACCCCCCGTTTCACAGACAAAGCTAAAGGCCCTTGTACACTGAGTCCGAAATTCGCGTCCGGACTTTTCGCACGTTAAAAAACCAGGGGGTCCCAATAAGTATTCAAATTATTTATATTAACCCCGGTTTCACAGACAAAGGGTAAAGGCCCTTGCACACTGAGTCCGAAATTCGCATCCGGACTTTTCGCGATGAAAAAACCAGGGGGTCCCAATAAGTATTCAAATTATTTATATTAACCCCTGGTTTCACACAGAAGGGTAAAGGCCCTTGCACACTTGAGTCCGAAATTCGCACCCGAAGTTTTTCGCACGTTAAAAAATAAATCCGACGTTAATGACGTTATCACATTATGTCAATGACGCTTGCACACTGCCTCCGAAACTTTCATCTGTCATGAAAAAAAATCTAATCGGGTTTGATTTTCTGCACTTTTTGCATCCGTAGCAAGCAGTTTATATGGTGTTTGAATGGTGTTTTGACAATTCAGAGCCACCGAACTTGAATATTGTCTTGGACTAAGTGGGGCCTTCGATCCACTTCTTTAAAGTCAAACTTCAAAGCAAAATCTCCAAAAAGACCGTTAGCAGTACGTCGATACAATTTTCTAGCTGAAGATTGCCGGTCTGCATATGTTGGAGCTTGATGTTCAGTGCAGGCTGGTGTGTTTGTGAGAGTGTGTCTTTGGAGGATACTCACTCCTGCACTGCTCGTGCTATAGACAGCGCTGTGGATCCTGTTTCATTAACACTGTCCAAGGTCACGTTTGGCAGGTCGTCATCATCACTGTCACTTTTGATTTGTCTTGGCGACAGGCCATTGGGATCTGTTTGTGCTGCCGCAGGGGAGAACAACAGAGGAGGAGGTTAGTTACATGACTGTAATATGCGTTCTGCCCGAGGCCATACTCAGGCCCATTCAGAAGCTCACAATATGCCACATGACGCTGAGCAGAAATTAGCACAGAATTTCAGGGTGTTTCTTCAACTTTTGGAACCTTAATGTCCCAGGGGTTGATTTTTATTAAAACGAACAGATTTCAACCTTTTTTTCAGTTTATTGTATTAAGGTCACTTTAACTGTCTTGGAAACATTTTCGTCCCCTCATTATTTATATTTGCAACTTTTCAAATGCCCAAAAATATTATAAATATAATTTTGATATTAAACACAGTACATCATTTTGAGATGGTTGAAATGACCCTGCGATTTATTTACTAAAAGGTTGACAGGGACAAAAGGGTCCATGGGAAAAGAAACCCTGCAATTCATCTAACAGCACCTGCATACTTATTGGTAACCAGCCACAATACAACAGCATTTCCAGTGACACAGTCAATTTCTGTCCTCACTGAAAGTGAATGTTGCGGAAAGCAGTGCTATTTTAGTATTATTTAATTTAGTATTAAAGTACTTACTATTTACTATTATGGTATTTATGAATTTTTGTATATATATATATATATATATATATATATATATATATATATATATATATATATATATAGTATAGTATTTTATATACAAAAATTCATAAATACCATAATAGTTATATATATATATAAAAACTTTTTTTAATTTATATATAAATAAACTTATATATAAAATATAAAATATTATTTGCAAATTTTTATATATTTTTTTTATTTGTAGCAATATTGTTATATGCTTTTGTTATTTTTATTTAAATTGTTTTAAGTAATTTACTTATTTATTTCAGTTAGGTGCCAAGGCAACATTTATTTTGCTATGTACGTTTTTATTATTTAATAATAGTTAAGCTTTATTTCAATTATTTTAAATGATTCTTAATAGCTTTAGTTAACAACAACAACGGTATGAAGTGACAGACACCCAGACAATTAGAACATCGTTATTCACATTTTTTTTTTAATTAAAAAAGTAAACCTTGAATAGAAGCATCTGCCAAACGCATAAATAAAAATGGAAAAATATTGATGCTTTATCATGTCCAGGTTCGGACATAATGTACTACGAAGACAAGAAATATTTTAATAGCATATGATACATTTCAGGCGTGTGCTTGTTTGTGAGTTTGTCATCAATTACAGGTTTTTAATTCAGACACACCTGCATATGTCTGGGTGTATGTCAGTGTTTTAGACTGGCGGTCACAGAACACCCGTCTCTGATTACTATATTTCATTCCCCACAGATTGAGAGCAGCATTCTCCCTGACTCAAAGCTTTGTTAATATTATGTGGGTTAGCCCAGGCTGCAGGGCTACGCTTCTAATTTGCTGCTCTCTCAGCAGTCTGTCAGACCTGATCCCGGATCAGAGGTGTCCGTGCTGTCTCCCAATCAGCCTAGGACGGTGTGTACTGTGGGCATGTCACCAGCACAGGCGATCAGACACCCGGAGAGCATAAAGACAACAGCTCTGTGCTGCCACCCACCCTTTATTTCTTGAGTGTTGGACATAGTTATGCTGCCAATTTATGAATTTCTGTATGAATGATGGGAAAACTTAAGATGTCAGTTATTTGATCTCAGAAGCATTTCAGTGTAAAACTTAAACATTTTGACGGCCATGTTTTTTTTTGAGCTGCCACTGCAGACAATGCACCTCAGTAAACACATGTTTTTACATTTTTTTGCAAAAGTGACATTAAAACCTTTAAAATGTTTACAGAAAATGATATTTCAAAATGCTGAACTTTATATTCTATTCAACGTTGATAAATAATAATTGTTTCTTGAGCAGCAAATCGGGATATATGAATGATTTCTGAAGGATCATGTGACACTGAAGACTGGAGTCATTTTAAAATCTATTAGCAGATATTTTCAATTATAATAATATTTTGCAATACTTTTGCTGTATTTTTGATCAGGTAGATGCAGCCTTGGCGATGGCGAGCGTAAGAGACTTTTCAAAAAACGTTTTTAAAATCTTTCAGCGCCAAAACTTGTGTGCATACAACCCTGCGAGAACACACCAGCACTCCTTTTTTTAACATGCAATTTACTAGTAAAGAACCATTAAGTTAAACATCACATGCACTTGTCTAGCTTTACGCCTATTGCTTTTTACCGTTAGCCATAAGCTGTTTCTTTTGCAAAGGGGCTTAAACATCCACTTTAGCCACAAACGCTCAAAAAAAAAAAAAAACTAACGGAGGATTTCAACGAAAGATTAATTGGAAATTACAAGAGCCTGGAGCTTTCTCTCTCCTTCTCCATTGTGTCTACTAAGAGCAGGCTAGACACAAATCAGTTATAGCATATTGCAGATTATAACCTCTGCATAGGCTAATGCAAAACAATTTATTATGATACAAGATCAATGTTCAAAACAGATCCAGAATCATATTTGTATACTGTTGATTCCCCTGATTATTTTTAATGCACTAAAATATTTTACAACTTCTTATTTGTATTATACTTTTGAAATTGTATGCACTTTTTAATTTGCTATATACCTCAACTAAAAGATACAAGACTAAATTATGAGGAAAACCATCTTTAAAAAATATGAATCATTTTGAATTTACTCTATAGTATAGACAGATATTACAGACAGCATTCACAAATAAAATGGCCTATCTTTGTACTGCCTGTCAACTGTTTCCGCCATAATCCATTCAATCTACCTACAGTTCATAGCTTGCCTGGATATTTCTTAAAAACGACCATATAAAGGCAATGACAAAAGCGAGAGTTCATAAGAGGTGGTGAAGCAAACCCCATGATTTCTTTCTCCTGTTGTTTCCAGCCATTGCCTGTTTCCATGGTAACTCAGCAGAGACGGAGCTGTGGAGAAGGGCACACCCCCTCCCACCTCCCCCTGGCAACCTGTACGCGAGTATGCGTGAGCATGTAAAAGTGTGTGCTGTCCATTGTGTTTCCAGCTGTCAGTGGCCATGATGAAAACATTTACATGTAAGTGCTGATCGGTGCATGGTGTCTCAATTTAGTGGTAAAATGTAACTGTCTCACTATCATGTAAGCACATCACCGTCTACCACCCTGTTGAACCCGCCCAGGTCTGACCCTATTTCCTCTGTGCCGTTTCGGAGCTCTCTGGGTGGAGTCCGTGTTGCTATGTGCCTAACTACTCGCGGTGCCACCCATCTTCAATATCCGCCCCACCCCATTATGCAAACCTTGTTTTTCCTTTCTTTCCTCATCTGAAGCTGAGCGAGACACCCAGTATTTAAATCCTCCTTCTAGCAGGATGCCCAGCCCTGCCCAACCATTTGGGACAGACACCCTTCCCAGATAAACAAGAGGTTGAGCAACAAACAGCTCCCTTGTGCCCTCCGCTCAGGCCGAACACCATTTGACAGCAACACCCAAGAACATCATGGCTTACTGCCAGAGCATTAAAACGCCCTACAGGAAACCAACTCTAAACAGCAGTCCGGTGAGGTCTCAGAGAGTTTGGGAACGCACCACGCAAGATGTGTGCTTCTGATTAGGGCATGATGGACTTGAGACAGCAACACATATCCTACATTTGAAGGAATCACATTCATCCCAGGATGATTAGTGTCTTAAGATACTTCATAACTGTGGGCCTTAAGTATTCAATATAAACCTATACAACTCCCTATATGGATGTTTCTTAAACAGTGGGCCCTGTTGCCCTGAGTAAATTCATAACTGACAATGTCCAACAGAGGCCAAACATCTATTCCAGGACAATTTTTGTCTTTTTTTTCTGAACATTTCACAATTTTGTGGTGGAAAGGACATTTTGAGCTTCTTCTTTTTTTTTAATAAAAAGAAACCTTAATCTAGCTATGGCTATTTTCACAGCTAACACATTATGTATCATAAATACAAATAATTTGATTGAAATTACTATTTTCTACCATTTTCTTTTGAGCAATAATGTTTCATTCCTCATTGAACACTTGGTAAACAAGTACACACACTTAAAACATTATTATGGGAAAAATTGTTGTTTGAGGTAAAAAAAAAAAAAAAAGAATACACCGCAACTGTGGGCTAGACGTATAATAAAAACTGGGATATAAAAGTGCCTAAAGTTGAAGAAACACCCATTTGTTAACTTGAACAAATGTAAAAAGCACATCTCTACACTGTAGCTGTAATCTCAATTGTGTTTTCACAAAATTCAGACCTTTCATGTTAAAAAAACCCCTACAAAAATACAATTTCAACAAAGTGAAACAGAAATTTGCTTAGTGTTCGCCTAATCTCATTTTTGGTTCATTTGTAAAAGACTATTAGTTCACTTTACTTTTACGCTGTATACCATATATATATTTTACACATATCACATACTCCCTAACATCAGGAAGTACACAGGCAACTGAGGACAATTAACCGCTGTCTGCATGTCATTATGAGTATGGTGCTTTTCTGTGAAGAAATTAAGCGAAGTCTTACAAATCCAAAGAGATTATTTTAATCAGCTTTAATTTTTTCCCCAGTGATCAAAATTTCATTCGATTTCAGCATTGCCTTTGGCTTCCCCCAGGGGCACAGTGGTGATCAATTAAGTAATTCTCAAACTTTTAAAGGGATACTCCACCCAAAAATGAAAATTATTTCATCATCTACTCGCCCTCAAGTTGTTGCAAACCTGTACAAGTTTCTTTCTTCTGCTGAACACAAAGGAAGATATTTTGAAGAACGATTGAAATAGTTGTTTGGCACCAACTGACTTCCATAGTAGAAAAATATACTATGGAAGTCAATGATGCCAAAGTTCCAATCATTCTTAAAAATATCTTCCTTTGTGTTCAGCAGAAGATAGAAACTCATAAAGGTTTGAAACAACTTGAGGGTGAGAATTTTCCTTTTTGGGTGTATCCCTTTAAGTTGTAAACTTTTCAACTTATCTGTATGAAAAATTAATCAACGGCAATTATTGAACAATCCAAAAAATGAGGTCCTTACCTTTGCCCAGGCACTTGGCCTCGTCCAGGAGAGGTAACATGATGGTGGAGTTGAGGGTGGAAGGAGAGCGTACGGATGTGGTGTACATGAGGGGCAGCGACTGCACCACAACAGGGATACGGGTGCACCTGACTGGGCAGTTTACTGGGACTCGAAGGGGGAACAGGGTGGATGATGTGCAAAAATTGCTGGCCTCTAACTCCATGAGAAGAGCCCACCAACGGCCCCGGTGTCAAAACAGAGGGCATTCCCGCGGAGATGGAGGCGATGACGGAAGGTGAGGACGACGATGATGAAGAAGAGGATGGAGAGAAGGCTGAGGTAATGGGTGAGGTGTTGGATGAAGGAGATGATGTCCGTATTTTGTTGATTGACAGGTCCACGGGCTCCGTCTGGGTCTGGAACTGCTCGGATGAGAGCAGGTCTTCTGGAGGTTCTGCCTTCACTTTGCTGAGCAGGATTGGCACCGCCTCCATATCAGGATAGCCGTGCACTTTGGGTGACTGTGAGGAAGACATATAAAAGCCATGTAAATCACTTCAATTAAATTTCTGAAACAAATATTCATGAGTTCTTTTTTTATGTGCATCATGACAGTAATTCATTGATTTAAATTAATAATAATTAGTTATTTTTTATATTTTAAATTGTATTTAAATATAAACGCTTTCCCTGCCAGAATTTTAAAAATATATATTTTTTACAAAACTTTCATGGACCCCAAATATTGTGTTACATGTTGGTGTTTAAAAGCAAAGGCTTTTTTTTAATTAAAAAAAAGTGTTTTTATCAACATAACATTCTGAAAAAAGTGGAGACATTCTCATTTTTGTCAAAGACTACCACCGGTTCGGATTCAGAGTGGTGATCAAGAAATAAATTGAGTCCATCAATACCCCCAAAGCTTGCACATCAGTATTATCTTGTCCTGGGTCGACATTTTATTTGTTAACATTAGCCAGTTTTGATTTCTTTGCTGTTTAATGTTTGTTGATCACGTTAGTTAGCTTACATGTTCATCAGCCATGGTTCTTTCGTTTATTTCTGCTTCTTCTCCACTTGTTTTTAGATCCAAAGATTCAGTACTATTTCAAAAGATGTGTAATAGAGGCCCCTAACTTATTACAGTGAACACATCAATTATCAAAAAAATCAAGTCAATGAAGCTTTGTATCAAACGACGGAAAATTCTTTCAATGGCACGAAAGAGATAAAATATGCAATTGATCAAAAACATAAAGAAAAGCTTTACATAATATAATTTATAACAACAATCCCCGGCACATTCAAATTGTGGTCCGCAACATAACAAAAACAAAACATAGCTTCCCCTTTTTTTATGCTTTCTCAACTATCAGAACTACATCTTGGGGACAGGATCCGTCAACTCCTCACATTTGTCTGCTCAAAAACACCTAAAGTGCTAGCAGACAAAGCGCTCATCTCTACAGTAAGCGCATACAGTGAAATGATCAGTCCTGGGCAGGCGGATAATCATGACAGAGCAGCTCATTAAACCGAGGGGAAAAGTTCTCGAATTGCAACTGCAGATGTGATAAATCTGCTGCACAATCACGGCTTGACTGTAGACTCACTTTTCTTTATGCAGACTGAGTGGGCCTGTAGCAAATTACAATTTTCCCCCCAGAGCTCATACTATTTTTACTCCGGCACGTAGAGTCACTCTGAGCGACCCATGAATCAGCAGTATGTGGTACAATAAAACTGCATTTGAATCCAAAAACAAACAAATGTCAGGCAATTAAATATGCTGACAGGACCCGTGAAAACCCAGGTGGAGTCATTCAGGGGTTCAGAGGGCATTGTCACAGGTCAGGACCTTAAGGTCAGGGTTACAATACTGATATGACTGGGCAAGGAAAGAGCAGTATATTCAGAACAAAGAAACCCCTTTCTGAAAAGTGTGACAGCACTGACAATATGGTTCATTGGTGATTTAGTCTCTTTCAGGAGTTTTGGGGCTAAAGAAAGAGCACAATGAAACTTGTTCACAGCTCTACTCCATTGACCTTTTGCCGGCCCCTCCCCAAAACGGCTATTGTCCAATCACATACCATAGCAACCGTTACTATGTGAGCAGGTCCGTCAAACATTGACTCCAAGCAAGAAGGTGAAGCGTTTGTAAGCCCACAGCGTTTGTAAATCAGACACTATGTACCCGAGAGATTGTCTGGAGGAGTTTCCAAAGCAGAAACCACAACGTAAGCAGTGCCAACAATAGAGAGCCTAAGTCCCGCCCCTCCACTTCCGGTTCACGGGACCTTATTTCGGAAAAAAAATGCATGGTAGTCAATGGCGAGAGATAACTTATCTTTTTATTCCGTCTGAACTGTGTCCTGGATTACACATATGATGTTTGTCAATTTAAAAGATAATTATGAAAGTCAAGAAAGTCGCAGTTCGTCATAAAACAGAAGAGTAACTTTTAGTTTTATGTGAAAAACCCTCAATGAACTACATCTCCCGGGAGGCGAAACAACGAGCAAGATCAGCTGCTGTGTGTGTGTGCAGTCTGGAACAACACACTCATGACGGTAACGGTTACGATTATAACGGAAGACTATAGAAACAATGACATAGCCTCAGTAAAGTTCGCTTCATTCATTAAGAGAAAATGTGCGCCTTTGGGGTTTGTAGTCTTTGTAATTACGTAATTTCACAGTCTTATATCTCAACAGTTTTACATCTGATGTAAAACTGTTGAGATATAAGACTGTGAAATTACGTAATATATCGTAATGTCATCAAACTGTGACTTTCTTTACTTTAAAATGTATCTTTTAAATTGACAAACATCATATGTGCAATTCAGGGATCAATTTAAACGAGATCAAAATATTTGTTATCTCTCGCCATCGACTACCATTCAATATTTTCCCATGGTGGTCGAACCAGAAGGGGAGGGATTTAGGCTCTCTATTCGATACAACAGTGTGGACAGCCCCAATCCCAGTTAAATGTGTCCAACATGGTTAACTTGCACGCAGCGTACTGAGACTGAGACACTGGGGATCCTCTTGATCTGCTTTTATATTGCTTTGACTAATCTCAAAGGAATTACGTTTTTTAAAGGGTTGTTAACCCATATTTTAGGGGAAAATGAGCAGCAGCCAACTAGCAGTGCAGCACCCATGGACTAAGTTAAGTTACAGTTTAGAGGAGCTCATTCGCATTGGGGAAATCATGAAGCTTATTTGACATCAGTTCATATATTAAAGGTGCTCTAAGCGATGTCGGGTGACGTGACTAGACTTCTTGTTGGCGTTTAAAGTATTTTCAAACAAAACGGAGGCTAGATAGACTGACTTCTAGTGAGAAGATGAGTCTGAAACTGCTTCATGGGGCTTTGATTATGAGGTGTGTCTTAACCGAACCAGGAAAAAAAAACACTGCACTCAATTGGATAGTCGGTAGACCTACAACCAATCAGAGCAATGCAGTAAGGCAACTACTTTGCATTTCACAGTTGTCAACAGAACTTACTTATTTTAGAAGTTAAATAACGAGTGTTGCTTCTTTTACTTAGTCCTCCATGAGTGCGACCAAAGGAGAAACCACAACGACCACAGGCTTTTCATTACGTCCCATTTTCTTAGCGACCATCGGAGCCAGCTGATAAGTTACACTTTTCCCGAATCATGTAGGAAGGACGGCAAAAATATCTTCCGATCTACAAATGCCTTGATTCCAGTTCTCTGTTTGTCTATTAAAATTAATGCGCTGTCGATTCATTTTAAAAACAGACGAGACAGCGGGATCTATACATCTCAATTCTCCAGCTGCAGTCATCTCTGAGAGAAACCAGTTAAGCGCTCTTTGATAACGTGAAGATTACGTCAATTTGACAATTTGTGGCAATTTGATTGGCCCGAACATTTTTTGCCTGATCATAATTACTCCTCAATGGATTCGAGTCCAGACCTAATTTCCCGAACCAAAAATATGTTGTCGGCGGAGTTCGGGCTAGCATCCAGGCTAGAGGCTAGATAGACCCTCCTCATCATCTGCACTGACCCCCAAATCCCACCCCCAGGGCCTTCTTGTCAGCTATTGGCTGGAACAGTTTGTTACCATTTGTGGAGCCTGGGTTGTCTACATAGACCGTGTTTTTTTACAGTGTGTTTAGGGGACAGGCAGCTAGCGGATAGTGAAGAGATGTTTGCTGTATGTGACAAAAAATGTTTGGGCCTAAAAAACATGTGACATCGCTTAGAGCACCTTTAATATTGTATCAATTAGAAATAACCTTAAATAATGTATGGTTACTGCACCTTTCCAGCTCTTATGTATAGTTACTTTTTAAACATGAAAATCACATTCAACATGACATGCAAGTGGTTGCTGTAGTAATGAACAACCTGCTTGTTAAAGTGAATGTAAGTTATAACGTTAATCCTGTAACCGAGGCAAAACTACTAAATATACAGTGTGAGTTATATATTTCTAACTCCAAACAATTAGGCACTGAACCAGCTTATAAAAGGTCATGGGGTTTCAGATTTCGCTTGAGACAGGTAAGCATTAGCCTCGATATTAGTAGTCGTGTCTCCTTCATTGCGTGTTTTTATATTTTGAATATTGCATACTGTAACCCCTATTGCCTCGATCTGGAGGATATTGGTGAGAAATTGTTCCAAAAAAGGCCACTGACACGCATGGGTATATCTCTTTCCATCATGGCAATCTGTCAGGCTGGTCGTGTTTGACCATAATAACTAGGGGGCGTGGCTTTTGCGAACGGGCAATTGACTGGTGGGGCTATTAAGTGATTATAGAGTCTGCAAATATCTCCAAGTCAGTTTTCTCTTGCAGGCTAAAAAAGTTTACATTTTGCAATTTCCAAAAAAAAGCACTCCTTTAACAACTGTAACTGATGATTTTTTTTTACACCAATTACACCATTAACCCTTCCCCCAACTCCACTGTACAAGCATATTGATAAAAAAAACATAATTATTAAAATGTTCTAAAACAGCAACCAAATTGGCAAGACATTATTAAACAAACACATGAAAACATTGGCTACCAATTGAACAGATAAGACAATCTAGGTGAAAGTTGAGTAAATAGGTCTATATCAAATATAAGAACCTCCTGATTTATACTGAAGCCATCCATTAACCTGATCGCAAATCAAATAACACATTTACATGAAATGCATGTTAATTTTACATCATCTAATTTTTTTGCTGTAATAAATGCTGACCATGGTCAGATTTTTAGTACATTTTAGTATTATATTCTTTAAAAATGCTGCACAGCTGCACAGACAGGGTAGTAATCAAACCCAGTGAGTGAATTTCTATTAGCATAGCATGCAATCAGCACCCTGCTAATGAGTGTTGTAAAGGGAAGGGAGGTGCCTCTAATGACCAATCAGCACCGTGCTTAACAGACTGCTATCTAATTGAAAAAAAACCTGCCTCTGTAATCTTTTGTGTTCCAAGCAAAAGGGACAAACCCTCTCGAATCAGTTCCTTGCACAGCAATGCAATCTGCATTATTTTTCTGCTGAAAACAATCACTCAGAACAGTCTATGGTGAACTCTCACTCTTGTTCTATTGACTTCTGTGATGTACCCTTCAGGGTGTGCTTAAGAGGCTTTATACTGCATATTTTTTTCTGTTTGTGTGTGTATTTAGGACATTGTGAAGAGCTGTGCCTACGGCTGCTGTAGCCTTAGGCCTTTTAGGCCCCTCTGAGACAAACCTCCTTCCCAAATAGACCTCATCTCCACTCTTTATACAGTATAAAATAAATATAAAAACTCTTTACTCTAATACATTTGTGATGAGTAATAAATTTTGCATGGCACCTAACTTTTTCTGCAGCAGTTTATTTCTGCAACAAAAGCGCTATCAACATCTACAGGGCATTGAAGTTACTATATCTTGTGCGTTTTCCCTTACTCACCCAACTTATCTATATGGCTACCTAACATGAGTGCAATAGCAGGTCGTTGCACTACAGAACATGCAGCCAATGATGAGGCAGAAACCAGCATGTCCAGCGCATGTAGGCTTTAAATATATATATATTACTTAACATTAACAACTTTTACAGTTGTATTGAAATTAGTGCCATCTACCTTAATGGAGTCTTTTTCGCTGTAAGATATCTGTACTTTTACTTAAATATGGTTTTCAGGCACTCTTTACACCTCTGATGATTATTCATATGGTATCACTGGCTGATCCACAACATGCAGCATTTTGAGATTAAATGCGAATAGGAAAGAAACCAGATGAAACTGTAAACCATATAGCAGACTGAAAGTGTAAACTGATGTACTTTGTAACACATGACCTCCTTTCATATGGAATAAAATGTAAATTAAAAGCTTTGAGGTGATAAAAAGTTGTTTCTGTAGAAAGGTTTTCAAACCACAACCACTCCTCCGTACTTTCCACCTTGGCTCTTTACTCATGACTTCTACTTTATTTGAGGATGCTACATGAGATCTCGGTCTAGCAGGTGAGGGCATTAACTGGGGCAAACCGTTCTGAGCAAGGTCTTGGCAAGTGGCCACCGGAATGACGACCATGTTTGAGCAATGAGATGCACTTCAAAGAGTCATTGTGTAGGTTGCACACTTCCTGGTGCTTGACAGCATTTTGACGCATAAAATATGTCTATCAGCCTTTCACAAAAAGGCAACAAGGTGTTGCTATGCTGGCTTCTGAAGTAGAACAAAATGAGGGTACGATTGTTGGCTCTCAGACACAACTATTAACAGGTTCTCTCTTTAAGAAAGTGGTTCGTCCATCTATTATCTGCTTTTGTGCTTTTCATTAACTGAGAAAGTCATATGGAGTTCACTGAATAGAATTAAATTTATACACTAAGCTATTCTGAGTCAAAAGCTTATGATAATGTGACAGGTTAGTTATATAATTCAGGGCTTTTAAAACTTTCAAGAACCACAAAATATTAAATTCAAATTTTGGCAATCCCTATTTTGAAATATTTTTTATTAATATCCAGAAAATTGTTCACAATGCACAACTGTTTGTATGGTAAGATTTTTTTTCAATGTTTTTAAAAGAAAAATACTCACCAAAACTACATTTATTTGAGTTAAAAACAGTAATATTGTGAAATATTATTACAATTTCAAACAAATGCTTTCTATTAGAATATATTTTAAAATGCAATTAATTCCTGATTTCCTTCAGAAATCATGTGAATACGCTTATGTGGTGCACATTTCTTATTATTATCAATGTTGAATATATTTTTTAGGATTCTTTTATGAATATATTTTTTAATGAAAACTGTTTATTTATAATATTTTATTTTTTCACAACAAATATATATGTGTCACTTTTGATCAACTGAATACATCCTTGCTGAAGAAAAGTATTAAATCTTACTCACTATAAACATATACATAATGTTGTGTTTAATATCAGTGTTTAATATATAACTATAAATCTCTTTTTATTTCCTTCAGTTAGAAGCTATCGCTGTTAATGGAATTAAAAAGATCATAATTAATTAATAAATTTCAAACGGAACTGAAAATTAAAAAGTAATAATGTCAAAGTCAGTAAATGTGTTAATTAAATAAAACAAATTAAATATAAAAACTTTAAAAAATTCTTCTTTTAATTAAAAACAATATGTTCAACATATTTGATGAATATGTTAACACATTAACTTTGACAGCCCTAAAATACACATTATGTAAAACACTTTTTCTCATCAAAATGTACCGCAGACCCCCTAGCACCCTCTTGCATGTTTGAAAACCCTGATAGATGAACAGTATTCTAATAGATGTGCCTGGATGATCATGTAGAGTGCATGTGCACATATGTAAGCTGCATATGAAGTAATGACACAAGAGAGAAAAAGACTCTCAACAGCAGAGTATCTGCATCTGTGCTTGTGCCCTGCCAAAATGGCTGTCCTGGCTGCAGTGGCCCTGGGAGCATTCCTGTTTCATCTGTGGCTCGCCACATCAGGGCTGCTCCACACACACACACACACACACACACGCCTGGGAGTAATTAGGGGTATCACAGCGAGAGGGTGGGGGTGTGAGGGTGAAAGAAGTGGAGGGTGGTACAAGAGAATGGATAAGAGGTTCAGGACAATAACTGTATAAAAAACAACTGTTCTCTTACCCCTCTTTCAGATTCCAGAGGTTCTGCTTTGACTCGGACTGCAGGCATTCCGTCTAGCATTAACATCCTGTTATTGATGGCGTCTGCAAGCCGAGAGAGAGAAAAAGAGAAAGGCATGAGAAAGCTGCGTGTGACTCCTCTCACCTTTTCAGTGATTGAGTCATACCTAGAATGCTCTGAAACAATAGTGCAGGCTACAATGCAACAGGCAATGATGTCATGACGGTATGCAGTCAGTAAGCAGTTCAGGTTTATGTCCGAGGGTAAACAAACGCATCTGGCCTGTATTTCGGCTAGTAGAGTAGTAAGAAATCAGAGAAAGCTGTGAGTCCAGGATAAATACAGCATCAAGTAAGCTCTTTTGTGAATAAACACCAATAAATAACTTTGAGAGTAAAAATCCAAAATCTCGATGCAGAATCCTATCCCCCTTGGAACCCAAAGCTACTCAATCAACTGGAAGAATATGTTTTAGAGTACTCTATTTGGTGCCTAATCAAAAATAAACATCAATAAACATTTTTAATGTTTTTTATTTTCCACCGCTTCAGTCATTAATGACGACGAGATGGCCGCATCTGTAGAGGAGGCCAGCTACTCTATCCTGGTGTTGGACAGTGAGGATTGGGCGAGCTCTGTGGACCTCCCCCCCACGCACAACCGACTGGATGGATGTCCAGCGTACCTCTGTCTCAGCACCATTCTCCGTGATGGACGGTGCTAAAGACAGAGGATACCACTCTCTTCCTCCAGTAGAAGAAGCTGTAGCGGCCCATCTTTGCCCGACCTCTGCTGGACGGTGAGCTAAGATGGCGCTACATTCTAAAGCTTGCCGCATTACTTCTGCTATGCACAGCCGCGCTTATGCCGCAGCTGGGGAGGCTGTATCGGCATTACACTCAATGGCTATACTGCAGATCCTTTAAGCTGCCCTTCTCAGAAATGTGTCTCAGCTCTGAAACCTTGGAGAGCAATCTACTGGTATCAGTCAGGTGTAAACATGAGGACTTCCTTAACTGTGAAGGAAGTGCCCACGGACGCCTCCACCTCGGGATGGGTGGCGCTGCTCGAGGGCAGACCGTTCTTTGGCCAGTGGTCAGAACAGGAGAATCTCCTACACATAAACCATCTAGAAATGATGGCGCTGAGGCGTTTTTCTCCCCGAATAAAAGGTCACCACCTCTTGGTCCGCTCGGACAACATGTCAGTGGTGACGTCAGGTCCCGAAACCTTTACAGGGGCTCTCTGCACTGCTGTGAGAGGCATTTGGCAGAGCACAGGTAGACCTGTTTGCATCTCAAGAAAACGCTCACTGTCTGAAGTCTTTCTCCAAGAGAAGGGATGCGCTGGCCTATGCCTGGCCCCACTCTATGTTTTTTTCCCCTATCTCGCTCCTGCCTCAGGTGTAGGAACAAATCAGGGAAAACAGATGCTCGGTGCTACTTGTGGCTCTGCTTTGGAAAAACCAAGCCTGGTTTCCAGTTCTGATGCAGCTGACAAGCACTGCCGCATGGCCAATACCGACGAGGAAAGACCTCCTCTCTCAGGCCAAGGGCTCGATTTGGCATCCTCGTCCAGAGCGAGAGTGGTCCCTACATGCATGGGCTATCAACGGGTACCTGCAAACCTTCTGGAGGGAGTGTTAAACACGATCACGCAGGCTAGAGCGCCATCTACTAGATGACTCTATTCCTCAAAATGGTGTGTGTTTTCTGGCTGGTACAAAGCCCGAGGCTTTTCACCCCATAGACTGCGGAGTTACGGAAGTTCTCTCCTTCCTTCAAGAGCTACTGGATAAGTTTATGTGGCGGCCATAGGAGCATTAACAAAACCTGCGACTGGCCAGTCACTGGGGTAGAACGATCTGGTCATCCATTTCTTTAATGGAGCTAAAGGGAGATGAATCCTCCCAGACGCCCCTCAGTCCCCATGTGGGACCTTTCAATGGTTTTGGAAGCCATGAAAGGTGCTCCGTTCAAGCCATTCCATTTGTCAGACATGAAACTTCTGTCAGTCAAGACAATGTTTCTTATGGCCCTTGCTTCAGTGAAGTGCATAGGGGATTTACAAGCACTCTTAGTGAGCATGACGTGTATGGAATTTGGACCAAATGACTCGAAAGTCATACTCAAACCAAGACACGGGTACGTGCCTAAATCCCTCAACACACTGTTCAGGCTCAGGTTATTTTCCTGTCTCCCCTGCCGGTTTACAACAAGAAAAAGGACACAAGCTTCCTTTGCCCAGTCAGACATGTGTCTCGCTCGGCATACAGGTCTGAAGGCTTGAAGTGTCCTTTCAGGTGTTAGAGTGCACTCCACAAGAGGCATCGCCTTCTCGATGGGCTTGGTCTAGCGAGATTACCTTGCAGGTTACATGTATGGCGGCAAGCTGGGCCTCCCTGTCTACATTTATAAGGTTTTATAACTTAGAGGTTCACGCCTCACAGGTTAAACTACTTCGGTGTAAAATCAGTATTGTCTGCCCCATTGCTTCGGCTCAGAAACTACACCCGCTTGAGCACCACTCGCTGATCGATAAAATAACTCCATGGGCAAAAGTAAGACCCATATGGTTACCCAGTTCAGGCCGAACATTTTCACCCTGACTTATTATTCCGCTAACTTATTGGGAATGACACTTCTAGCTTCTCTTCTCAGACTCTTTGAGAGTCCCTGGTGATTATGCACTATATAATACCGCGGGCACCTGCCCTTGGGACTTTGGTGTTGGATCCCAGTATGCACAGCATTTTACACTGTGCTCCCTTAGTGTACAATATTATGCAGTATGAGAGAACCTCTCGTAAGAACGTTTGCTCCGGTAATGAAAAACCACATTTTATCAGCCCATCGAGCTATATATATAGGTCCAGGCCACACCCGCTGCCACAGACGCGTTTTGCATGAATTCAAAATCAAGGATCAATTTTGGCTTAAATATCTCATGGAAAAGAGGTTATGCCCTAGCTTAAAATATTACGCAGTACTTGTTTCCTCTTCTGAGAAAACTGAGGTTACGTTATTAACAGAGTACGTTTTCAGTGATCTGAAATTGCATTAATGCCGAGTGTAAACAGAAAAGAACATTTGGCATCACCTAGGCAACCTGCTGCATGTCTATAGAGTAGAGCTGCAAACACATGCATCTCACTTGTACAACACACACACATACATACAGCTCCATACAGTGCATTCACACATTCAAGGTTGCCTTTGCTATCAGAGTCTCCTGACATTTCTCTTCTTGTATATCCACACAAATGACAAGACTTTCTAACAGAATCCACGTCTTTGTGCAAACTACCCAGGCGTCTGAGTCTCGAAACAAAGACTAGAGGCTTCTTACAGCTCTGTGCTTTACAGTGGGCATTCCTCTACCAGACTCTTTCACAAATAAAAAAAGTGGCCACCTCCCATCCAAGGGATGCACAGAGAGACAGCCTTAATGAACTGGTGGAATCTGATTACAAGTTAATATAGCTCTTAGAGCACTGCATGATGGGGGAGATGAGACGATCCAAAACTCCCACAGAGACAGTTTCTCTCCCCCGTACTACTCGATTTACCATGTTTAACACCATAACGGCACAGTAATAGACACATGGGCATCTTGGGATATGTAATATTCATGTGTCTTCATGTTTGTTTGGGTTTTGTCTTTTGGAAGGAATGAGTTTGCACATAAACAAACAGACAGGTGACTTGTCTTGAAGATAGAAAGAAATGTGAACATAAATCTATTCCTGTCAAAATGACTTACTTTGATGTGTGCGGCTCGTAGGAACATCTGTCACTAGTGTTGCAAATACGGTCAGTGTGGCTTTCGGAGTTGTTACGACTCTTAGCAAAGGGGAACCTCAGAGAAAGAGCCAATCACAGCAATGCGATTGTGGCTCAGAGGGAATTGTCCTGAAGTAACCTGTGCACTTATTATTTTAGCAGCAGCACATGATGGAATGCAAGCAAAGCAGATATGCTTTAAACATCTCTATTACACTTCAGTCCTGGCATGGGTAACAGGAAATGAGGCCCATTATCCACTGAATGAATATACATTGTTATGCATAAATAGCCTGTGTACATTTTCACACAGCTATTGTGTTTTGACAAAACATTAACATTTTGTCATGTGATAGTCAAACATTTAAGTCATTACTAAATTTAGTCATTAAAAATACAATTAAAACGATTAGGCAAAGTGACAATATGCAAAAACGTGTGACAAAAAATTATATGCAAAGTGACAAAAAAAATTAAACTGACCAAACTATAACCAAGAGGTCAGTAAGATTTTTCTCCTTTTTTGATGGAAATACTGTTAATACTTTTATCTGCAAAGATTCATTAAGTTGTTTAAAAGTGAGAGTAAAGACATTTTGAATGTTACATATAATGTTACATTCAAATAAATGCTCTTTTGAACTTTTTATTCGCTAAAATATACTGAAAAAAATGTATCACTACTGAAACATTACGCATCACATCTGGAAATTACGCATCTGTTGAAAAGTGTATCAGACCGAGCACCAAAACACACTTGTAGCCAATCAGCAGTAAGGGGCGTGTCCACTGCATGATGACAGAGGGAGAGAGAGCTCAGTGCACAAGATGACATTAGCGGAATGACTACAGAAAGAGAGAGATGACAGAGAAAATACAAAAGAGGAAAATGTCAATATAGCTTTAAAAGAAGGATTACGATCAGTAAGCTATAACAATTGTAATTAGTAATAGTAATAGTAAAACAAATTGCTTTTGTTCATTGATAGCATCATACCCTTGAGCGGCAGGCAAAGTAGATTCTGCCATAGCCGTTGCCTGTGCTTGGTGTGTAGTGAATGTGGGGGCGGAGGCATCAAGATAGGGGTGTGATCCATAGAGCATCACAGTCCCGCCCACAGCCCGAGAGAGCGCTGGTGCCGGAAGTAAATTTCCCATTCATTTCTCCCATTGACATTTTGTAAAATTCATATCTAAAGAGTATTAGATCATGTCTGAGGATAATCAGCTACGGCTGAACTCATAAGCATACAACGTATAATTTCGAGTGAAAAAACGAAAAGAAAATCCCCAAAAAAGTCGAAGGTACAAGCCTGTGTACATATTTTCATTTCCGAGCAAAGGAACTACTCCTCCCATAAACCACCTCGCCTCACTGAAGTCGTCTGAAAGCCACCGTGAAAGAGCCTTTTTAATGACTTCCAAATCTGACGACAGCCGCGTGAACTTTTTCCTCCAGTGAATTTTATATACTGAATGTGCAGGGAAACTCCTTTTCCTCGATTTACTGAAGCTTATGCACATGCTAAAACATTGAGCATCTGGCTCGCTCATTGGCTCTGCTGTGGCTACTGTACATCCAATGGCGTGGGGTCGTCTCTGAGGTGCGGCCAATGAACTTAGCCCTACGTCATTACGCGATCTTCAGTCTTCAAACACCTTCGCAGGGTTTCAGACATGTGACTTCCACCAATCAGATGCATCACTGTGGGATTGATTGTTCAGGATTGTGGTTAATGAAGTACTTATCCAATACAACGTGAATAAAAGGGATTTATCTTAAAACAAGGTTAGTGCCCCATGAACTTTTGGCGTTTATATGAGCATATACAATCGCTTAGTACAGCCGTAGCTGGTTTTAAGTCTACCATGTATGGTTACGTTTTTATGGCTTATATCCCAAATGTCAATGGAGAAATTGTATTGAATTTTTACTTCCAGCACCAACTGTGGGCGGGACTGTGATGCTCTATTTGGGTATAGGCGCATATTTGTTTTGGAGATTTTAAAATGTTAATAGCGTTTCCCAGTAATCGCTTACTGCACCTTTATCATGTGACATTACTGAGTAATGGCTGCTAAATATTAGCTTTGATATCACAGGAATCATTTAAAAGAATTAAAGTTATTTTAAATTGTAATGATATTTTACAAAATAATTATTTTACTGCAGTTTTGTCCAAAAAAATGCAGCCTTGGTGATTATAAGAGAAAAATTTCCCAATACTTAAATGATTTATAATATACAGTAGGGTGCAACTGAATTCAGTATAATGGTATAAAGGTCTTTCAACTCAAGCAGGATAATTCTAATCTAAACTCAATATGGTTGGATCATTTGCACAATTTGTTCTGCATTTCTCCTTGAGAAAATGTTCTCATGCTTTTATTAATATCTTGCGGTGTTATTAATATATTGTCTTGTCATTATATAGTTAAATAAACAAAAAAACATAAATTAACAGCAATTTCAATTCAAAGATCAGCACTAGCATGCATGTTAGCCTTTAAAATGTTAGTTAAAAGCAAAATATAATTTCTGTGTGAACTGTAACTGAGCGTGTTTCCAAGTTAATCTGTGTGCATTGGATTGATATTGTGATCAGGATGTCCAATGGCTCCAGGTAGTGGTAGGCTAAGATAATGTTGCCATGGCAACTCAAGTTGGAGCTCAGAGGGTTATTGTCCTTCTGGATTGACATGCGAGATTTCACAGTTGACCAGGGCACCCGCTGTTCAACAGCCAGCTATTTTTTGTGAGTGTGTGTCCAAGGAGATGTCATCACACTCTTGTGAATTGTGTAAGCATATCACTCAGAGACATTGATCATTAGATCAGATAAATGAGCCAACCTCTTGCCTAACTAACCTTGTCCCTTAAGAGAGCTCCAAATGGGAAATCAATACCAAGAGCAAGGTCTCAGTTGTTTCATTAACCATCAAATGAACAGATTATTAGCATAATTGAGTACAGCACCATGAGGTTAACATTTTAGGCACAATTTGTCTATCTTAGCTCCAATTGATTAACACTTAATCAAGAGGTTGTGATGGAGGATGGTGTTTCGCCAACTGTATTTAACAGAGGCAATGTGATACTAGAGGCAAGGGTAATGATGACTAATTCTAGATCCATCTTCCTCCGCCTTCTCCAAACAGCATAAATGCTCTTTCGTCAGATTGTGCGATTTGTCTAATCTAGTATACTGTCAGTGTATTACCCTAGCAGACCCTAACAAAGGAATTTTCACATTAGGACTCGTATTTTATGATTGTTTATGTATAATTAATCATCTTGTGCATGTGGAGTTTAGTTTTAATTCCAAACAGACCCATGTGTGTATGTTTGTTTGCCTTGACTTGCATTCAATGAGATCAAGCACACAGAGCAAAAGTCCTTTTTGCATTTCTTTCTTCTGCGCAACACAAAAGAGGATAGTTTGAAGAATGTTTCAACTATTTTTAATCATACAATAAAAGTCAATGGGATCCAAAACAACTGTAGACCCTGTTAAATGTTATTCTATATTAAAGAGCCCCTATCATGGATTTTTGAAAATGACTGTTCATATGGTGTGGAATATAGGGAATGAATACATCCTGCAAAGATTTATATCTGAATATAAAGTTATTGTCTTTCAAAAGTAAGAGTCGACTCTGAGTCTATGAAATGAATTGTTTTTGAAACGAGTCATTAGCTGTTACATCGTGACGTACAGACATGTTGGCCGCGCCCAATTACTGCGCGCGGCCGTGCACAGACGGAAGTGTAAACTTTAAGTCTACACATTCAAATACTTCATCATAACATCATGTCGAGAAGACGCTGTGTTCTACAATGCAAAGATAAATTTTCATGTACCAGGGACGAGCATGTGAAGAATCGGTGGTTAGAGTTCATATTTGCAACGAGACCACAACAGTATAGCCCAAATGTGTTCATCATTTTAATTACGAATCGTTCAAAACATAAATGAACTCAAATGTGGATTCGCAAGCAGTTGTTCCTGAAGGGAACTTTAAATGTATTTGCATGTATAATTCAAGACGTAGCCTTGTGTTTTATTTTTTTTCAAATGCCAGCGCTTTTATAGCCACTACTAGTTAGACTATGCTATTTTTTGTGTCTACGACAAACGCGTACAAACATTATGGACCTGAATTTTCTATAAGTACTAATGTTTTAAACGTATTTTTCATGTATCTATGCTTTGTGACGTTTGATTTGATCAAGAACGTAAACATGCCAACGCTGTTTGAGTATAACATTAGTAGCCAGTCAGTTGCCTATTGATGCCAGTCAGATGCTATTGTGTAAAACAAACGTGTATAAAGTTAAAAAATGTAGCAAATTATCATTCAGAAATGTTTAGTAAGAGCCGTGTGTGGTGAGGTTTTGTTTGACTCTCTTCATTGCGTCTTTCTCGGTTCTGATTCTGCCTGAAACTGATACTGCAGTTCGACACATATTTACATCTGGACAGGAGCTCATGACATTCCCGTAAAGGTAATGGGCGTTAATCTTCCGGACAACGTGAGCGACAGTTTAGCCAATCACAACACACCGGGCCAAACGAACCAATCTGAGCTCATGACGTGTTTCTGAGGGATTGTTTCATAGAATTAGGAAGTGAACCGCTCGTTCAGGGGACAGAGGAGAGTGCGGCTGACAATAATAGTGAATTATGAGTAATTTAACAAAGATGAAAGAATATTATAACCGGTGTATTAGTCTTTGTAAGTTAATGCATTATTTTTGGGTGAACTATCCCTTAAAAAAACTGAAGAAATGGAAAGAGAGCAGATGTGAGCGAGCAAGAAAGATTAAGATCTCCTTTCCATTTCACCAGGACGGCGAAATGAAATGGTGATCCTGGGTGTGAGCGTTATGAGCATGGAAGGTGCAGTAACTGAGTGCTCAGGCATCTCATTGCCATGCATGGCTGGAGCCGTCCCCGAGAGGCTCCCTGAGAAGAATGAGGGCAATTCAACTGGAAACGGGGCAACAGGGAGGGGGACCGCCTGGGATTTGATTCGGCTGAGGATGGGGGAGCCAGGGGAGGGGATTGGCTGGCACTCCCATGCCCAGCCGTAGCTCCAGAACTCCCCGATGGACGTTGAAGCAGACGGAGCACCGCGAGCAGACCCCAACGAATGACGAGCGGATCAATATGAGGTGACAGGTCTGGGTGGAAAAGCCTGACCTTCCTGGACCCCACGCTGACCTTGCTACACAAAGATTTAAAGAGTATTCAACTTGCCCCCTGGAGCCAGTTGCATACCTCATTGTATAACTTTCTGCCTTGCCAAGCCTGGTGTGGCATTGATGTGAGGGGCGTTACAGTGTATAGTGGGAACCTTTATTTAAGTGCTTTGGAAGTATTTATAAAGTAATAGCATATAAATTTGTCAAGGGGTATAAAATAGGGAAGCACTGACATTTAAAGTTTGGCCGAGACCATTAGATAATCATTTTCGTGTTATGGCAGATATTTAAATAGTCTACTTTTATGTCTAAAATTTTATTTTTATTTGCATAAATAAATAAATATTGTTTTCTCTGTTTTTTGTTGTTTGACTTTAGCCGTGTTTCCACCACAATTACCAGGAACTTTTTGTCCCAGGAACTTTTTTCCCAGGAACTTTTTTCGCCCCAGACTGCTTGCTTACTGCGTTTACACCGCGTACTAAAGTACCGGTCCGAAGCGGGAAGATTATAGTGACATTAAACTGTTTGCGACTGCTCTTCCTAGCCAGCACGTTTGTTGAGTTCTGTATGGAGGAGATTCAAGCTTTGCTGCTTTTGTGTGCGATTGGTTTACTAACGAGGTAATTAACAAAACGGCAGAAAAGAGAGAGCACCCAAGGCGTATTCAGAAAGCTCGTAATCCTAGATATAAAAGTAGACGTTTTTTATCAGCGGACATTGACCGTGAGATGGATGGGACGAACACGCGCCATCGGGCAGAAAGAATAGCGTGGTAAGAACCAATCAGCATTATTCAGCGCACAAGTCCCACCCCGAAAGTTCCTATAATCTGAAAAAGTACTACCTCGCCAGCAGAGACTTTCTGGGGGGGAATTTTTACCTGGAACTTCATTTAGACCCTGATTCCTGCGGTGTAAACACACCGAGTACTACCCCAAAGTTCCTAGTTCCTGGGGAAAGTTCCTGCGGTGGAAACGCAGCTTAACATTAAGAACAGCACAGAGAGCAGCAGCTAATATAGGCTCATGTCACTTTAAGAGCTAATGCATGGATCCAATATACTGTTAGGCCCTGTCCCAAATGGCACACTCTGGACTTGTGGACTTCCTGGAGTCCACACTTTGGTTGACGTCATGAAGTGCAGACCTATAGTGCCCTTAGCGCGAGTCTTCGAGGGTGCATTGAGAGGTATTTTTGGGACAGACTCGATCGTCACGCCGGAAACAGGAAGACGGTCTGGTTGTTGCATAGACAGTATAAGAAGTACAAAAACAGGATTTATTTTATTTTCTCAAATCTTATGTCCATGTGAACTACGCAGCCTGCTTTTAAAGTTCTATAATTGTATATGCCACCTTGGCATTACAATAGATGTCATGGTAATGTAAATGATAAAAAAGTTGTACATAATAATACATAATGTTATGTTCAATTTTAACACAAAATGAAAATGAGTTTAAGAAAAATGTATAGGTTTCAATATTCATAATATGTTTATGACTCAGTAAAGCCAATACATTCGGTTTTATTTATGTAATGAATCATATAATGCGATCGTATTATTTAACGCGCTTTTATTATGTTTGACATATCAACCACTTAACTGGTAAAATGTACGCCCAGAGCCATGTGTACGCCTATGTCATGATACTCCTCCCATCTGTTGTCTGATTGGCCTTTCGCAAGGATGCCTGGGTAGTTAAAGTGCGTGGAGCCTGCATCTATGTGGGCTTCGCAGAAGACCGCTTAAAGGGTACAAAGGGGGCGCTGCTGAGCACACTTCAGAGCGTTAAAATGCCAAATGGGACAGCCTACGGACTCGATAGACTCGGCGAGCACGCGCAATTTAAGTCCACGAGACCGCAAGTCCGCGTGAAGTGCGTGATTTGAGACAGGGCCTTAAACATGTTTTCTTTCTTAAAGGTTTAATCACCAAGACGGGTATCTTAACATCATTTTGTGTGTATTTCAAGAAGAATAAGACGCAAAAGAAAACTCAATTTCTTCCTTCGTAGCCTCTCTTAAATATTGAATTGGTTAATAGTTTTATTAGTTAAAAATGACTTGAGTCCTTTACTAATTTATAAAAGTTTTTTTTCTATTTATTAATAGTTATAGTTATTTATTTCACTTTATTTCAATTACCGAATACTATTTTTAATACTTAGTTTAGTTTTAGATAACAATAACAACACACAATATAATAATGAACATACAGTAGGCCGATATGTATAAAACATCCATGAAAACATCTCCAATATCAGACATTAACTTATTTGGCAGCAATATACATCCTAGTATAAAATATTCCAAAACACCAAGAAATTTCAGAATAAATAAGACAAAATTTGGAACATGAGCAGAAAAGAAAAAGGAGCAGGATGATCATGCTACTGCTTGGAGGCGTTTCATATCTGAATTCATATCTGCACTGGAGGAGTAGCGCACTAACAGACGGGTTCCCTTGGTCCTGCCAATGCTTTGTTCCCATGTTGAGAGCCCAGAGCAACTACAGTCATCTGCGGCACAGAGGCTGGTCCTGCTGCCATTGGCCGAAGGGGGAAATGCGGATGGGAATGAGAGGAGGAGGAGGTGGTTGAGGAGGGAGGTAGAGATTTAAGCACTGGAACCCAGCCAAGAACCAGACAAGAACACTAAACTCAAACATGCCAAGAGAGCCTCTCAGACTCAACCAGAGCAAAAGAACAGCATTTTATGTAACATCAGACTCCACACTGAGAAGAAGAGCTATTGAGAGCTGCTTCCCGCTGATCTTTTGTAAATAGATTACCTTGCCTTTTGATTTGCAAAAAAATAACACGCTGGAAATATTAAAGGGTGAAGTGTGCAATTTCTGAACCACTAGTGCTAGATTGGAAAAATAAAATAAAAATGACTGTCTGTAAAGAGAAAGTTCCAGGCCAAACTCAAACTTTTTCACATCTACATTATGGATTTTATGAAATAAAGTTCCTGCTGATATACCCAATACAAATCTCGTAACCACACAAGTCAAAAATGCAACAAGTTTGCATGATGCAATGAGAATCAGGCTTCATCTCGCCACTGCCAGACAATGTCTGCAAGACAGAGCTCGGCTCAAGCTCACTTCCCACTTTGGAGCCCCTGCAAACAGCAAATATGACGAGTCAGCACTCTGTCATTACCAGTAGAGAACTTGCAGGCTAAATAGGCTACCGCCTGGACACAGTAACTCAACCTCGGGGGGCAGGAAGAGATGTGATGGTATTTAGAGGAAAGCTCATTTTTTTTCAGTCCTATCATTGTTTTTCCCGCACATTGTATCAGTCATGACATTTTTTGGTGTATTAACCAACATCTGCTGTCATAAACTGATAATAATAATAACTAAATAATAATAACCAAGTACCATAGCACACTTCAAGGACACTTACTAAATTAAAAGGTACTGTCAGAGTATGTACTGCGTTTAAAGAGGAATTTACTTCTTGACTTCTGCCCTTACACAAACTGAAAAGCGAATGAATTTCAGAAAACATAATACAATCACACCCACACCCATATCTCTTCCTAGTAGACGGATTCTAACCCCAATGCTCCCCTTACTTCGGAGTGGACTCTATTTCTTTAGTTAATCTTTTCTGGCATACTGTGAATGTCTTCAGACTTTCCATTTCATAAGGCGCATTTTCCTTGGCAGGCAAGTCTGTGCCCTAAGACTTTGGCCGCTATTGGGACCTTTTTTGATTCAAGCTCTAGAGAGTTTGTGGATAAGTAATCTGAGTGCGTGTTCTCCTCCCTGCGCATCCAGACGGTAGCGCTTCACCTCAGGGAGCCCACTTTGCCATTTTCCTCTGGCTAAAAACAGCCACACAACAATGCCTGTCATTCACGCGGGCCCCCAACCAAGCAGATTTGCTGTCTTGTAGCTCTCTTTATTTCTCTGAGTGTGACAAATGTACTCTGACTCAGAGACGAACAGAAGGAGTGCTGAAAGACATGACCAGATAAACTCCTCGGAAAAAAAAATTAGGTCACGAGGGAACGCGCTACTCTCGAATGCCCGTTTTAGAGCCGTGCCAATGCAATCAAGATGAAAGTTCACTCAGAAGAGGGACAAACATGCAAGCCTTAAACACCATCAGCAGAGTCAAATGCTGGGATCCATCCAAGATGGCAGCTGTAAAAAGACTCCTGTACTGTACATCAATTTTATCCTACTACCCCCATCACTAGGCCTCACACACCTGATAGGAAGTGAGAGACCTTTAATAGAACGCTGAGGCTCTTGTAAACACTAGGCCAACTTTCCAAAACACAGGCTGACGGAAGCACCCGTAGTCCAGCAAAATGCCCTTGGGCTCTGGCTATTTCTGCACAGGGAGATCCTGTGTCAGTGATTCAATGAGGATAAGACTGCTTAGTCCATGAGATACGGCGTCCACAGTACTTGCATATAAAAAGCTGTGCGCAGTCAAACTTTGGTACGGTGGTACGTTTAATGAAGCAAGAAAAATCATGCCTAATAAAACTATTCATTTCCTCTGAAATTTAGAAAAGAGATTAAATCTGGTATGAAAACTTCCGGTGTGATTTAAAACACATGCATGACTATTATTCTCAAATTCTGTACAATAATACTATGAGATAAAGTATCAGCCAGGTGTATGTTACTGATTGGTCAGTGCTATGGGGGTGAGAGGTCATGAGTTGTGTAAAAGGGAGTAAAGGAGAAAGAGAGGTCAGAGTCCATTCTTCACTCTTTTTGAAACAAAAACATCTCAAATAAATGTAATACAGCAAAATGTAATGCTAAGAAAAATGCTAATATTTTAAAATTAACTGTTTTTTAATGCATCACCAACACAGTTACTTGCACAAACCGATATCTGACGATATCTTAATATTCAACAATGTTATTGATCTGCCTACATTGACACCATTAAATGAGAACTGAACTGAGCTGGATGATGACATCACCGTTTTCTTCAGAGTGGCTATATTTAAATGAACTATTAATAACTTTTTTATATGTGAAGAGTTCAGATGCAAAAGCCTCTAAGTGCCATTTGAAATTTTCTTCTAAAATGATAATTTTTATCAAGCTTGTATATTTAAGTTCAGTAATTTCACTTAAATGGCAATGAAGATTACCTATTAATTGTAATTTAAGTGAAATTACTGAACTTAAATATACAAGTTTGATAAAAATTGTCATTTTAGAAGAAAATTTCAAATGGCATTTAGAGGCTTTTGCATCTGAACTCTTCATGTTATCACTGTAAAGCTGCTTTGAAACAATCTGTATTGTAAAAAGGGCTATATAAATAAAGGTGACTTGACTTGCATCCTGATCAGCATTTTCAGCTGAAAAATCTGCCAAAGTTTCTGAAAACAGAATTAAAGGGATTAGTTTCGCTAAACGCACCCATGAGACATTTAGTCACAGCTTAGCTATTTAGTTTGAAGTACAGTTTAAGGATGCAGAGTGATGGGCTTTCAACTCGGCAAAGGGGTGTATTTACAGCTAAAGCAAAGGCATTGTTTTTTGGGTGTTTTTTTTTCTCCATTCACGTGGTTTTGCAGGTTCTCGTAAACCTGTCTGGCTTCCTGAGCTGTGGTTCCTCAGTCAAATCGTTCTATGACCTCTAAAATATTTCTCATGAATTTCCAATTCACCCTAGTTCTCACACATAATTTATACTATTGTCTCTACTGTATATCCATCTCACTGCAGTGTTCTAACAATAGCATGGAGTATAAATAAGGCTGGGCGATGTAATGAATATTTACAATATATTTGCAATGATTTTGCTGGCAATATTAAATTATGCAACCCTGAGTTTTAAAGGGGTGGTATAATGCCCTTTTCACAAAATATAAAATAAATATATGATGTCCCCAGAGTGTGTATGTGAAGTTTTAGCTCAAAACACCCCACAAATATTTTTATATAGCAAGTTTTTTGAGGGTGAGCCAAAACGCACAGTTGTTGTTTGTCCCTATAAATGCAAATGAGCTGCTGCTCTCCATAGAGGGCGGAGCTTCAAGAGCTTGTGTCATTTTATCTTACACAGATATGCACTGAACATTTCAAAAACTTTTGAGTCAAAAACTCAACGCTCAATTTTGGTTACATGTAGGGCTGGGTACCGAATTTCGGTACTTTTTAGGTACAGACCGAATTGATTCGGTACTACCGAGTATCGAAAACATGTCTTGTTTTCGATACCAAATTTCGGTACCCAAGTGGTTAATCTCGTAAACGTCAGTGAAACAATAAGCACGCAGCACGATAGGCTGTGGCAGAAAACACTAGTTTACGCGGCTGCTCAGAGACGTAGCTCGTCGCACGTAGTAGTGTGTGTGTGTGTGTGCGTGTGCGTGTAAGCGTCCCAACCCATATTATATTGATAAAACTGGTTACATAATATTGGTATCGAAAAAGGTATCGTTCAGGAACCGGTATCGAAGTCAAGGTATCGGTATCGAACATTTTGTTACGATACCCAGCCCTAGTTACATGACCAAAAATTTGGGTTAGAAAAGGGGTACCCCAGGTATGATATCCCGGTTTTTAAAATCCAGGATATGAGCAATATTCGGGTTTTTGCCGGTGTTTACATGGCCGTTCGTGAGCGGATTATTGCTAATATCCCGGTTTTGAACGGGTTATTGGCTGCATGTAAACATAGTCAGTGACAGCCAGCAAATATGGTGTTTAGGTGCATTTTTGGTTGCGCTCTTCACATCCTCTGTCCTATCCCTAAACAACTTTTCTGGATGCCTGCTGGCTCGAATTCCTGCATTTCGAAGAAGCAGGGAATAAAAGCGGGTTTGCGACTGTGTGGAAGGCATTTAATCAGGCACCTCATCTTGGTTCTAGGCTCATATAAATATGGGGTGATTCCTTCCGCAATATTTGGCTGCTTGTCTTTCTTATCGTCGGGTTCCTCAATTAAAAATTCTTCATGGAAGGGTAACGGTGGTGAGTCCGGTGGGAGAAAACCTCCACAACTGACTTTAAACTGGCATTCAAATCTGCCTCCATTTTACTCACCCTCCAATGATCCAATCAATTCCCTAAAGAGTGAAACCAAGCCCCGCCCTACATTTTTTTCCAATTTCAGAGGTCGTTTCACTCGTATACACGTCACAATAAGGAAAAAGGAAAATCTCAACTTCCGTTTCATGACGACTTTAAGATTTGTAATAAACTTACAGTAATTAAAGTTAATAATTATTAATATATTAATATTAATTAAAGTATTAATTTATTAATTTATAATATTTATTTTATTTTAATTCATTTAATTAAATTTAATTAATTACTTTGTGGAAATGTGGAAAACATGATTACTTTAACAAAATTGTTTAACAAAATATTAAACAATATGAGAAAGAAAATAATATGAGAAAATGAATTTTTTTTTATTGCCCAGACCTGACATTAAATACAAAGAAATCTGCTGTTACATACAAACTACTTAAAATCTGAAATTGTAGGCTGCACAAGAGAGGTGCGACCCTGGCCACTGCTAGCACACCTCTTCCCTTCCCCCTTTAGTTAAAGTGCTGTGGTCTCAGTGGTCCATGCTTTAAAATAGACCTGACACAAAAACCTCAATTGCTCCGAGAGGTATGGAATGGGCGGAGTGGTCACCGCAGAGGGATTTAGCTGGAGAGAGGTGGACTTAAATGCTGATGATGATCTGTGCTGGATCAATAGGGAATGTGCATGTGCTCATATGCTGCTCCACACTCCATATTTTCTCCCTCCAAGCCCTCAGTTTGCACAGGAACTGGAAACCCAACCTCATCTCCAATTCAGAAAAGAAAGCTAATGAACTGCCTCTGACCAGCAATGCCTCACAGCTTCCACTTTCTTTCTCTCTTTCTCAGAATGTGTCACGTCAGAAATCTGCAGTACTGTAAAGTGACCAGATTTCTCAAATGAAAACCGGGGGCCTTTTAGAAGTAGAATTATTGTTGACTAAAACAAAAACTGTTACAAAATGTTGTTAACTGAAAAAAAGCTCAAATAAAACAATAAATAAAACAAAATAAAAATATTAGATGAAGAACTTAGAAACGTAATAGAGGAATATAGCTTGGCAAGATTTCATAAAAAAAATTAATCGCATCCAAAATAAAAGTTTATGTTTACATAATATATGTGGGTGCACTGTGTATAATTTTCATATATATATATATATATATATATATATATATATATATATATATATATATATATATATATATATATATATATATATATATATATATATATATATATATATGTACACATGCTTGTATATATGTAGGAAATATTTTCATGTATATACTGTATATAGATTTATACATCATTTATATTATATATAAATATTTTATATATGAATAATATATTTTTCTTAAATATACACGCATGTGTGTATTTATATATATACTTAATATTTATACACAGTGTACACACATATATTATGTAAACACAAACTTTTATTTTGGATGCGATTAATCGCGATTAATCGTTTGACAGCCCTACAACAACTTAAAAAAAAAACGTATTGGTAACAAATAATAATCCTTATGCTAAGCAATGTAATAGTTACATACATCTGTTTTATACATCATACGTACAATTAGAAAATGTTGTTTACAGTTAACAGCTTTAATGAATTGGAGTTAAAAAGGTAAAGATTTTATTCTGTTCTAGTCTAAAATTTTCTATTATTTAAAAAGAAATAAAGAAATGACACACTGTGTGTTATGGTAATGGACAATATCTCAGTAAAACACACATAAACAAAATAAAAGGAGAAATTTCCGAGGACAGCTACAGCCGGGACAGGCTATCAAAAACAGGGTCTGTCCACAGAAAAAAGCACAGCCTGTGTTACAGCGTGCTGAACTGAAATCACAGAAGTCAAAAATTGAATCTCTGTTTTTCTTTCGACAAGTCATTATGACTAACGAGGAGTCATGTAGTGGTAATGTCACATTGATTCACATGCCATTAATCCACTTTTAATGAACCCAGCCCATTGTAATCACTCTTGTCACTGACATGTGACCAATAAATTGACAGTCTTGACCGTCAGCAATGTCACTGCTGTAAAAAAACAAAAAAACTCCACTTTCTCAGTGTGACTTTTGACCGTTACAATGATAAGCTCTAGTGCAGTCCTATTTGGGGAAGTCAGGTTATTCTCTGGCTATTACTTAAATGCATAAATTGGAAAAGAAAACCCTCCCCGTTAGAAACGCACATCCCTTTGTCATCCAACCACAATTGCTTGTGATGTGATTGACAGTTAAGAAGAATGCCCCTCCTCTCAAATCCTACGCCTGCTAAGAAGATGCTCACAGCTGTCTCCACCATTCAAGTAAATCCATTTAAAGGTGTCCAAAGCTAACTTTTAAGAGGGTCATATGTGATCGTACCAGCTGTGGACTGCAGGGTGGCTCTGTTTGCTGGAAAGGTAGAAGTTCCATCCAAAGAAAACATCACACACAGATGAGCAAACAACAATACATTTTCACACCCGTGCTGTGCGCTGTCAGACGCTTCAAGGCAAATATTCACCTTTATACTTACAGCAGTAAAGTGTGATTTACTCATCTAAACTCATGTTTAATGCATGCTTATAAAATGTGCATTCAAATCATTTACACTACTGTTCAAAAGTTTGTTAGTTCAGTAAAGTTCAGTAAAAATATTTTAATTTTTATGAAAGAAGTCTCTTATCCTCACCAAGACTACATTAATGTGCCCAAAATACAGTGATATTGTGAAATACAATTACAGTGTAAAATTGCTGTTTTTTTGTTTGTTTGTTTTTTTTCTATTTGAATATATTTTAAAATATTATTTATTCCAGTGTTGGCAAAGCTTAATTTTCAGCATCATTAGTCCAGTCTTCTGTGTCACATGATCCTTCAGAAATAACGATAGTATGCTGACTTGCTGCTCACTAACGTTTCTTATTATTATCAATGTTGAAAACACTTGTGCTGCAATATTTTGTAGAAATCGTGATACATTTTTCAGGATACTTTGATGAATGTAAAGTTCAAAAGAACAGCATTCACTGTAAAATGAATATGCTTTATCTAATCAATAGAATTGTGGCAACAGATTACAACCAATATTATTAATTACATTTAACAAATTAGAATTGAGTAATAATTTATCAAATTATTCCTTAAAAGATAACCATTTAAAATGAGTAAAGTTTACACAAAAAAAAAAACAAAATATCTCACTAACAGACAGACATCAAAGATTAATTAAGAACTCTTGATTGAAGACACCTGATGTTAACAAGCAGAATTACGGAAGGAGAAAACCGTAATTTTAAAGCAAACCTAATACAAACACCGATCACCATAATGGTGACTTCAATTTATGTTTTTTTGGTTGTTGTTGTAATTTTTACAAATTTTAAATGGTTAACTTTAAGGAATTAATTTGATTAATTATTACTCAATTCTAATTTGTTAAATTTAAATAATAATATTTTTTAGCTTGTAATCTGTTTTGATTGATTAGATAAAGCATATTTATTTTTACAGTGTTTATTTGAAATCGTAATTTTTTGTTACAAATATATTTACTGTCCCTTTTGAACAATTTAATGCATCCTGAATAAAATCTTACTTTGAATGGTGTATTTAAAATAATAACAACAACAATAATAGTCTGCATTAACCATATTACTTTAGGAGAGTGGTATTTTTGTAGCCTCGATGAGACCATCCTGATCTCGCGAGCTTTCAAGGTTTCACTCGCAGATCAGTCTGGATACTTTCCGTTAAAGAAAATTTGGGAGCAGTTCACCAAACGAACGTCCAATCAGCGTTGGCCTTGAGGCGGGTTGAGGTGTGACGCAACGAGAAGCGCGACAGTTCAGTCCAGAGTCACATGGCGGCTTCAACGGATGAATCTAGCATCAGCGTGGCTATCGAGCAAGTTTTATCGGAATTACAGAGTATTTCCTCACTGAAAGAAGAGCAAAACACTGCTCTGGAGGCTTTTCTCAGAGGAAAATATGTTTTTGCTCTTCTCCCGACTGGTTTCGGCAAGAGTTGCTCTGATTGGTTGATTTGGCCCGTCTATCACCAACATAGGCCAATCAGCTAACCAGTATTTTCACCCCTTTCCAAAACTACTTCAACGGAAGGTTTCCAGATGGATATGCGGAGCAAATCCATCTGGCGGAGTCAGGTTAGTATGTTTGACCAGCTAACATAAATGATGTAACTAGATTAATATAACAATTAGTGGTACAAGTATTGCTTACATTAAGGGTTGGTTCTGAACCTATAGTAAGCAATTACCCAACAATCCTAGGAACCGAATAGCAATGAGCCAAAAAACACACAGCAACTAATGCAATGCCCTGGCAACACCTTAGCATCATCGTCGTTAGCTTACCACAGGATAGCAGCACTCACATTCTCTTCAGAAAATGAGGTCTAGTTATACCACATGCTTTTGTATCAGGGGGACTAGTGATTTTCTGTAAATAATAGCAATTGAAATGTGCACTTGAATACCACTTGCAGTTACACAACTGCCATCAATGCTTAAGGAGATCAGCTACAGGCCTTTCATTCATAGCATGTCATTCTACTGTTCACCATACATCATGTGGAAATAAGAGCAGTCGTCCTATGTATAGCAGTGCAGGTTATACAACGTATTGAGTCTGTTAAGTGTTTGCGGAGGTAGATGGGAGGAGGGTTGGAGGTCTGTGGGTGGAGGTGCTGGAGTGTATTATCATCAGTACAATAACCCACTCCTCATGTCTCGGGGGCTGGCTGCATCCTCCTGCCTTAATGGTGAAAAGGTTCTTTAAGACGCCTCTCTGTAGCTTTACAATGCCTTGCATACCGCCCCCTCCCCCTACACAAATAAATACATTTAAACAAGAGCAGGTATCAATGCACGAACACAAACTTACCTGATACTAATTGCTAACTAAACTTCAATAGAATTTTGGTAGGTTAAATGGGAACAGGATGGACCTACACTATAATTGGAAACAGGATGGACCTACATAATAATCTCCCACATTCACAATTTCAGATTCACCCAGATTCACAGTTTCAGAATGTGCATATTTACACAGCTCACATCCTCTTGTGGAACCTCCTACACATGCTCTCTGATTGAGCAATGGCATTTGTGCCAAACAAGAAAACACACTATCACAACACGCACGAAGCACAGTACACATTCGCTTGCAATCTCGTTTTTTTGTCTGCAAATCTATAACAGGCACTCTTGCCACAACTAATAACAACTACAGAGCAAAAATTCAGAGTTCAACTCACTCGAACATTAAATACAACAGGAAGTCCACATGAGGGTGTTTTTGTCCTGAAATTTGACCCATTCAGGACCTCATTTAATAGAATAAGCAGCTGGGTTTATATTCATGCTTCACATGCAGTGTCTGCTTTTCAGTTTACTTTTCCACGTTTCTAAGCTGCTAATATCCAGATTTAGGTCCCAGTCGGGGCATAAACAAATAAAGAAAGAAAGAAAAATCGTTTGTGACAAATAAATAAATAGATAAATGTGTATGTTTCAGTGTGTGTATTATAAAAATATGAATAAATACATATTTATGATTGTAATCATCTCAGGTTGTAACCTAACATATATCAAATGAAAAATGTCCTGAAGTTGTTCATGGCATTAATAAATACATTTCAGATTGTAATTTTATCAGCATTTATCACATAAATAAATGTATTAATTAATTAATTAATTAAAAAATAAAATAAATACATACTCTTACAATCTTAGATTGAACCTTTTGTTAGTATCAAATAAAATAATAAAATCAAATACAATACAATTCCAGCACCCATAGCCTCACTTAATAGAATAAACAGCTGGATTTCTATTTATGCTTCACATGCAGCGTCTGCTTTTCAGTTTACTTTTCCACGTTTTCTTCTTATATCCAACATTAAGTGCCAAGTATGAGTCTGAGCTAGTCGCGGAGGGAAGTTATACTATATGACATAGACTCACGTTCGAGTCTCTCAAAGCTGAGCCATGCATGCTGTGCTTTGCCTTTGGATCATAATTGACTCCATATGTTGTTTGCATAATTTCTCAACCCCCCGATCGCTGGACCTAAAACTGCTAACAAAGTTCATGCATATCTCAGAATGTCCTACTGATGGTTTCTGAGTCCCCTGACTGAGCAATTAAAAAAATCACAACAAATCCTGGATGTATTGTTACGCTTTGAGGGATTATATTGATTCTATTTTTTTACATTAAGTTCCCAAAAGTCATCTCAGGTTAAGGGACGGCAAATAGGTGCGCTAACGGTGTTGTCATGACGACAGGCAGAGAACAGCACATAGATTTAGGTGTCTTTGATTTCTCTTACTGTTATGAAGGGCCATACTATGTCTAATAACTGAAAGGATGCATATGTAAACATCAGTACAGATTGTAGAGTTTATTTCAAGAGTTTATTTCAAGAGTTACTGATACTGAATAGTGACATGTGTCATTGATAATTTGTGTACTTGAAGTAGATGTAGAATCCCACGTCTTGCGTTCTGTGCCAGAGTGTTCGACAATCATCCCTCCCCCCTCACCACACACAGCTTCAGTAAACAAACCAGGGCTGGACAAGAGGGTCAAGGGTTGAACACACTGGAGAACAAACTAGAAAATTTTGTCAGCTTTGCGAAATGTTGAAATGAGGAGGAAGAGAGAGATCATGAGTCCCACGTAGTTACCCACAATTCCTTCTTTCACCTACTCTTCTCTAAGTATGGGAACTAAACACAGATGTTGAAGAATGATCATGATAATCTCAGATCGTTCTCTTACTTAGAAACATATATCAAATGGAAAATGGCCTGAAATTGTTAAATCAATCAATCAATCGACCTCATGCGATCCATTTTTTTCAGAAACATCAAATATAAAACGGCCTGAAAATGATAAATAATATTAATGATAATTTTAGATTAGTCCTTTTCTTGGCGCACATGGAAAATGGCCCAAAATTTTACATTAAATACATAAATAATAAATCAATGCATGATCGTAACATATTTAAGACTGAAATGGTTTTCTGAACTAATTTTAAGTGAATAAATTATCTGGAAATAATCAAATTGAAATTGAATATACCGAGTAGTGGCATCCACATCCCTCTTGTATTACCAAACAATTCAAGACATTACTTTCTGAGTTGGCAAACATTTATGAGTCATTACTCTATTGAAGGACACACTCTGTTTCTGTCACATGCTTCAGTTTACTCACAGACATGCATGAAGCCAGCCTTAGCGCAGACACATATTGTATGTCATGATCCAATAAGCAATGACATAGAATTTTTTTTTCATACTATTTCCTAGTATGCAGACTATGAACCACAGAATCGCTCAGTTCAGTCTGGCTATAAAAAAACACACCTGGATCCATCAGTGCAGTGAAGGGTATCATTAAACCGACACGCTCTCTATGTCATTGGACAGGCCCGGTGACAAACCCAACATTAACTCAACATGTCCGCTCTGAATGTGCTCTTTGGCTGTTTTTTTTCACTAAAGCAGGATTGGGGGCAATGCTGAACATTTGATCAGCTGGAGCCGACAGTTATGTAGACCACAGGGGCATTCCTGAGTCCCCTGGGCTGAGCCTGGTACAGATGGGGCCGGTTTGGGTTTCATCCCTGCCTACTTCCTCTGGGGTGGGTTGTTTTGGGGGTCTCTTTTGAGGATTTCCCATATAATCCCTTCAGCAAGATGTCCAGTCTCAGACAAGTTCCATCAATAATTCACTATCCCCAGCCCACCTGTGTGAAGCTCCTTCGAGCAGAAGGGTGCTAACCTTTTAATTCCTGATCCAAATGGCCATCTTGTGTGGCTGGAGAGACCGTTTTAATGGAATCCTTCAGCTCAACGCAGAGTTGAAGTGATAAGCAGATACGCTGTCCTGTGATTATTGGGTCCCATTATTGAGCCCTCTATCTGGGTGATTGCTATCTTCGATGCCACTCGATAAAATCCTCCAATACACTTTTAACAGGGGCCATAGAGTCAAACAATTATACTTGAATCAAATGAATCAAATTAAAGGTTGGATTTTATTTTATCAGAGACTGTCCAACATGCTTTAGCGCGCGCACAGAAAGCCGTATCTCAGACAGCACGCAAATATTGATTTCTTTTTCATTACATTTACATTTTACATTTATTCATTTGGCTGATGCTTTAATCCAAAGCGATTTACAATTGCTATATATGTCAGAGGTCGCACGCCTCTGGAGCAACTAGGGGTTAAGTGTCTTGCTCTGGGACACATTGAGTCTCACAGTGGATTCGAACCTGGGTTTCTCACACCTAAGGCTGAATCCCAATTCACCCCTTGGCCCTACCCCTTGTTTTCGAGTGTACCCCTTGGCCCTTAAAACGGAGTTATAAGGGCCAAGGGGTTGAAATATACCCCTACGAAATGGAACAACCCTTCATGAACCCGATACGTCATCAGTCGTCGGCGATGGCTCTCCCGTTAAAGAGTTTTTACAGGATTTCTCCATGACAACAACTGACAATCAGCGCAGCTGCTCTTAACTTTGAATAAACATGATGATTATAACATTCCTTCCTCGAAATGTATGTCTTTTCTGATCAGCAAGGTAATTTATTATACCATTTCTTAATTTAAATGGCTATAGTGTTATTATAAGAGTAAATAAAGTGCGTCGTGGAATCATCTGGCGCTAAATTTAAATGTTTAACCGTTTGCGATCCATCTCGCCGGTGATTTTGATGCATTCCGTGAACTTTCTCATAGCCCTCCGTTTGGAGTGTGCTTCTGAAAAATCTCTGTTTCGAGGGCTATGTAGCCCTACCCCTTCGCCCTACCCCTCGATCTCAACAAGAATCGGGACACCCTACCCCTAGACGTGAACGCGCAAAATGGAGGGGTAGGGCCAAGGGGTGAATTGGGATTGAGCCTAAGGCATGTGTCTTATCCACTTTGCCACGGTTTTCCACGGTTTTTTAAGTCTTGTGCTTGAAAGGACAAATTCACACTAAAATTGTCAGCATGCCTGTCTTGGTAAGTATCCTAGCAAATATAGTAGGTTATGTCTGTGAACGTGACATACGAGTGTCATAAACACAGTGAAGTGAACGTAAAAAGTCAAGAAAGACAACGCATGTATTCAGTGTCAGTAGCGTAGATGCCAGCCGAACTTAGCCCCGCCCACAACATTTGAGGTTTTCTTTTAATTTTCTTTCCTGGTCCGGTTGAAACATGACCCATAAAAAACTGCCCAATGGAGCAGTATCAAAGGGGTAATCCACCAGCCGGAAACTGAAGTCTCCTGAGGGGGCGCCATTGGCTAACAAGCCTTCACCTGCTGTTAGCATTCCATTGACTCCCATTCATTTTGGCGTCACTTTGACAGCGAATAACTTTACATCTGAGGCATTAAAAGACTCTATTTGTCCATTGTTTATTGCTAAAGAAACACGACAAAATATAAAAGGCTCCATTACCTTGTATCTTACATTAGGCCCCTGTAGAAGCAGTTTTTGTAAAATACGCTAACGATTTGCGTCATAATACACGACTCTCTGTCGCACACTAGAGAAATTACCTTATAGACAGGATGAGAAGCTTGCACGCAATTGGGGGGGGGGCGTGGAGGCATAAACTCAAAGGAAAAGCCCATAGAGAATTAGAAAGTTGCTACTGCTACTCGCTCATGGACAGCTAATACTCAAGATCTCCGGCTCTGCAAGACCTTGCAAGACTTAATTTTTTCTCCATTGAAGTCTATGGGATCGCTGTGTCCATTTCTTTTACTGTCTATGAGCAGTATCAGACTCACATTCTGACTAGAATCTGAGTATGACGACGTCAGGCTAAAGTATATTCTCTTGAAGTGACAGCAGCCTAATGTTCCTGCTGTCTGTGGGTTTAATGTTAATCAAAAAACAAAAGACAAAAAAATTACTACTCTTGACTCACTGACTCTTGACTGAACAGTGAATAATGATTCATCTTTAATTTATACAGTGAAGATTATGTGCAACTTAACTTTTGATTACTTATTCAATTTCTATACCTAAAAACTACTATTATATGCCTGAAAAACCTGAATTATTATTTGACTTCAGTAGACCTTTTCTCCCCTGAACATAGCACATACCGAACCATACTGAAACTGTGACCCTAAAAAGTGATTTTATGTAGACTAATATATATATATATATATATATATATATATATATATATATAAATTGTAATAGAATACATTTGAAACATGAACAGTTGCAAAGCCAAAATAAATGTAGATTTTAACACCAACAAAGACATGCTAAAATAAAAAACTGATCCATTTGATTCTCTAAAGAGCTCTCTGTCTGTGCAAAACTGACTGCCACAATGCTAGGGTATGATGGGTGGTTGCCAGGGCTTTGGTTGCGGTTGCTAAGGATGTTCTGAGTGGTTTGTAGTATGTTGCTATGCAGTTGCTAAGGTGTTCTGTGTGGTTGCTAGGTGGTTACTTACTGACCCAAGACATGAGAGGCCACCTCAAAGAAAAGCTCCTTCAAAGATCCCTTATTCAATCTAAATCTATTTTTTTCCACACCCGTTTTATGGTCTGCCAGGTGAAAACCGTAAATTGGATCACTTAGTACTCTCCTGAGCAAGTCACACAATTTGAGGCATTATTCAAACCTTTAACCCAAAAAAAAAATTGCATTTATACAATAATAACAACAATTGGTTACTGAGTGACATTTTTGGTCAACATGACCTAGTATCAGCAGAAAAAGAATAGTTTACTACTATTTTGGGCAATACACACAGATACACTGAGTGTGTCCTGAATCAAGGGTCTTAACCAGAAAAGCATTAAATAACCTCATCTCTGTGGCAGAATAGCCTTAAGCAGCAGTGGCTGCCTCACAGTTTAAGGCTGAGTGACCAACATTAGCACTGTGAAGAGTCATCAGGACACAGTACAAAAGTACACACACACATAAGGAATCCAACCTCCACACACAATTACACACACACAAATGCACATCGACCTCCACACCACTCTCTCCGTGAACAAAATGCCTTCGCTGTCAGTTGCGGCCAGGTCTGGCGTAATTGAAAAGAACAGCCACGGGCCAACCCACAGACCAGGAGCCTGCCACTGACAGCCAGCCATCAATACCAATGACTGTTCCTTGAGGAGCAGATGACATCCACGACACCACCCATGCAACACACACACACACAAACGCTTGCCTCCAGCCCCTCGCTGTCCTTCCTCCACCACTTGAGTCTCTGATTCCTACCCCAGTTTGTCACCACGGTAACTCCACTCACCGGGAAGCCTGTCATCGCTTCAAAGATACACGTGCCGTCGGCAAACGTAGCCTACTCGTACTCGCTTACGCTCATGCATGCGGAGCGGGGATGAAACTTTTTTGAGAGTGGAACAGTGGCTACTCAGAAACCTCCGGCTCACTTTCCTCGCATACACTACTCTGACAGTTTGTCAATATTTAACCCAGAAAACCACTTTGTCTTTCTTTTTTTTAAACCTTCTCAAAAACACACACCTGAACCAGAGAATTAATAAAACTCTACTGAGACACTTCAAACCACTTTACAATACATTTAAATTGTGCATTGCACTGCATATTTCAAACTCGGTGGACAAAATAGGGGAAAAATGACATGCTTTTTTAATCATGTTTTTGACCACCTGCATTGTACGATTGTTTTAGAAGGTTGGACAGCATCAGACTTGTCATTTGGCGTAACAACACAGTGACAGCTGAACAAGATGCACGGAGCACACACAAACAAGCAAGACAGAAGTATTCAAAGAAGAAAAAGAAAAAAGAACAGTGAGAAAAAGCTAAAGAGAATAAAAAACATACACAGACCTGACCAGGAGCTGCAGAGCGACAGAAACTGTCTTCCTTATACAGTCCTCTCTGTCTGTCTGTCTCTCTCTCTCCCTCTCTCTCTCTCTCACTGTGTGTGACTCCCTCCCTCTCTGCTCCTCTCAGCTGCTCAGGGCAGTTCTCAGGAAATGAATGGGAGCTCACAGAGAACTGTTGTACTTGCAAATGACTTACCACGGTCACATGATCCGCTAAATGTAGGGTGGGCCGGTGGGTGGAGGCTTCATAAGCAAGAGAAGACAATATACTCTAAGCTTTAACAGCATGCATCGAATTACACGGGGCCCCTCGTGGGAGGTTTCCGACATGTCTCTGAGCACAGGCAGCGGAGAAACACTAGAGTACCTCCCTGTTTAAAGGGGAAGAGAGACAGAGAGAGAGGGTATATTTACTCACTAAAAGTACCCTACTTTATATGAATTCAGACCAATAAATGAGCTCAACAGTGGAAAACATGGAACTATTTTAAAAATGTAATTAAATTAACAATTAAATATATTATATATTAATATATTATACAATAATATATTAAATTATTTAATAAATATGATGTGATAATAATAATAATTATTAGTAGTAGTAATAGTAGTATTTACATTGTTTTTGTTGTTATTATTATTAAACTGTCATGCTGTATTATAGTCTTACATATTTAGAATATTCACTTTCAGTTTTTTTTTTTTTGGCAATTATGTGGAAAATCAGATTTTGACCTACTGTAATAATCGCATTTATCCCAATATTTAAAAATATTTATTAACAATATTAAGATGCTTCTCTGTATGCATTGATTTAACGTATAAAGCGGTACATTGCATGTCTGTCTTACAAGATGTTTTAGTAAGAAACCGTCTGTCACACACAGCTCTTAATTGGCTCCATTTCTATTAGTCACCAGACATTGCTTTCCGTTCAGATTATGAACGTATCTCTGTACTAATCCAAAAAGCCATTTATTTCTGTTTATAAAAGCATGCACCGGGGAATGTTGCAAAGGTTCAGTGATAGAAGAGGCAGCTACAGTTTTCAAGATTCAGATTCGCTCTTCTGGGAGTCCTAATTAATGTATAGGAAAAAGAGCTAATTTGCATCTCTGATAGACATTGTGTTCCATGCACACACACGCTGATGGGGTTGATAGTGCTTTGAAGAATACTCTGCCCTTGTTAGATTTTACCTAAGAAAAAAAATCTCTTAATGGCTTATTTATGTTGCATTATTTATCTATGTTTTCAAGTTCATGGAAACCTGTATTTGGGACTTATTAACATTGACAATTAAAAGCTGTATTGTGGCATCCCTAAGTTCATTACCTAAATAGGCTAATTTTTAACACCAATGTGTATCACATCATATACTTTTGCACTTGAGACATGCAGATTAAATTTCTCAGATCTAAAAAGAATGATGTAACGTTTCTCGCAAATGACAACCCATATTCCGCATAAGAACTACAAGATAAGTATAAGACAAGATCATCCTGGTGAATTACACAAGAAAAAACAAAGACCTGTATTCTTGTGCCATTGAAATACCGCTCTGCACACGCTTTTAATGCTGATTAGCCCTGATGCCTCTTTATGAAAAGCTATGCCACCCAGCTGCAGTCTCTGACAAGAGTGGCAATTTACCCAGCAATAATGACATCTTGAGGAAGCAGTCCTGCTCTGCCCGCACACCCAGCCCAGCCTGGCACACAAAGGGTCCTGGCATGTCTTGTAAAGGGCTGAACTGGAATCAGGCGTTCCAGTGGGAGGGTGAGCCGTGTATGGAACTCTGCCAGGGAACATGGCCCCATCTAGCTCCCCTCCAAAGCGGAGAGAGAGAAGAAAGATAGAAAAAGAGTGAACACCCATGATTACAGCTGTGGCACAGAGAGGACCCAAGGCGATTATGTGGGCTACAATGTCCATGTTTACCTTGGTTAACTACACACCAGGCAAACAGTTGTTGTAAGGTGATAAGATTAACCAAGCCCATGTAGGCCAATATATACACATTTACACATCAACCATAAATTACATAACAAAGATGACTGTCATCCCTCCAACAATCCTAATCTATTTCACCATTAAAAAAGACATGTCTACAAGGTCCATTTCAGGGATAGTATGTAAAGTTATTCTCTCTCATGCTGCTCAAACCTGTATGAGTTTCTTTCTTGGAAAAAGGTGATGTTTAGCTGACTATCTAAGCTGCTTTATTCACCAATGGTGACCATAACTGTCTCTGGTCCAAATGCTAAACATCTCCTTTTGTCTTCTGCACAGAAAACAAAATGGCATTGGAGATTTTTTGTATTCTAGAACAAACAACATTTTAATGTTTAGATAGCTGTGACTGCAGAAATACTCAATGAGGCGCCTTCAAAATGTCTCAGTGTGAAGAAGCTTTTGACAAGGGCAATGGTGGGCCATCAATAAACAAAGTACTTAGCGATGTACGGCGGAGTGCAGAAGCTGGGAAATGCGTTGATGGCGCATTAGCCACACAGATTTCCCGGCTGCATGAGAGACCCGTCACGGCGCAATAAATGCATCTCCTGCTGGGTAACTTGCCACTGTCTGTGCGTCTGCCCTGTACGCTCAGCGCAGAACAAGAAAAGGAATTACTTCACACCATTTCATAGTCAAATTTTACTGGAATATAAACATCATGACATTATGTGCATCTTTTATTGCTGTAAATGAGAACTGTCACTACAATAACAGATTTTTGTCTGAGTCTATTTATTGTTCAATTCAAAATGAAATCATTCACAAAGAGATGCCGAGTGAATAGTGAAATACAGCTTGATTAGAAATTAGATTACACAGGTAGGTTCAGCATCTACAGTAACTTTAGCAGATAATTAGTCAATTATATTCTTTGGCGATTATAAAATTAGGGATTGTATTCTTTGAATTTTAATAAAATCAAACACCAATGATGTACGTATAACAAAACTGTTTCTCAAAACTGATTTTTTTATATAATAGGGTGTTCCTCCATGCTGTCTGGTCACTTCACATGTATGGGCTCTGATCTCTTAAGTGTGACGAACAGCATGCTACGGTTCTGGGCAGAAAGCTCATGTTTCCTCACTGACATGCTAATTCAATACAAGATTAGTCTCAAATCTTTAAATACTATTCTTTTCAAATCTTTAAATACTAATCTTTAAATACTATTCTTCTATAACACACACAATTTTTTTTTATACATTTGCCATGAATTACTTTTTATTGCTCATTTTCAATGGCCTGGCAACCGCTCACAATAGCATTAAGGCTGGGTGATATGGCCAAAAATATGATCACAATATTTTTTCCATATCATACGATACAATATTTATCACAATATTAATTTACCATTCATTTTGAAAGGAAATTGTGAGCTTAGAATTATAAGGTTCTATCGCCACTTTTGGTCGAAATTGAGTTTTTGCCATAATCTGATCCATTAGGTGTTTATTAATGCCTGCATGGAGTTATTTTTGTAAAAAAAAAAAAATAATAAAAAAAAAGATAAAGTAGATAAAGCTATAATAGAAGATTACATAACAGTTTTGCCAGCTGGGATGTAAAAACTTTGATGCTCAATATCTCAGAACTACCCTAAACAGAGATCCTTATAATTCTAATCTCACGAAATGCTTTCCACATATTTGTTGAAACTTGAGAATGAATGTAAACATGTAAACTTGTTTGTTCACAATTAAACTCCACAGAACTGTTACCTTTTAATTTAGGGCCCCATGAAATCCATTTTATTTTTACCGAAATTCAATTTTTTGGGGGATTCTGTTTTTTAGGATTTAATATAAATGTATTGAAACTTTAAAGCTGCAGTCCGGAGTTTATCCTCTTTGTCGCCATCTCTGTTCGAAATCTGCAATTGCAGTCATTCGCGGAATTATCAACTTTACGTGAGTTGTACTTCAACACCATCGACACAGCACAGTGTGGATGAACACAATGTTTGGTTACACTTTATTTTGATAGTCACTTTAGATGTTATACTAATTATAAGTAACTTTTCAACTACGTGTCAACTAACTCTCATTAGAGTATTAGTATATTATAGTGGACTGTCAGTTGACTGTTAGGTTATGGTTAGGTGTTAGGTTTTGGGTTAGGAGAATAAGTTTACTTGTAGTCGCCAAGTTACTTATAGTAAGTTGAATGTCTTTTGGGGACCAACAAAAAAAGTGTTAGCAGATATTAAGCGGACAGTCTACTACTCTAATACTACTCTAATGACAGTTAGTTGACATGTAGTTGAAAAGTTACTTATAGTTAGCAGAATGTCTAAAGTGGACTATGGAAAAAAGTGTTACCCAATGTTTGAGGAGAGTGTGAGACTCTCAGTCGCTGCACCGGTGTGGATGCTGTCATTCAGAATCACAGATTATTCTTTTTGGAAGTATGTCCAACCTAAGAACTTTCACCAGAAAATGTCATCTGAACTAATAAGAAACATCCACTTTTGTTCTGGTTCTGACATTGCAGTAAATCTGCTGATTAAATCTAACAACCACTTATAAGTTATCATATCATGCAAAATCATGCAAATTATACATTGTTCTCAAATTGTTACTGTTAACAACGTCAGCATTGCATGACCACGTTATTTCCTTTCGATATGTATCCTTGTTTTCGCATGGGATCGGTTACAGTCTCTCTTTTTTCTGTAGCCACTCCGAAGTCTGAACAAAGTCTTTTGTATTTTACAGCGGGTGAATCTGTTTTCACTGGTGATTGTCATTTGAACCTTTTTATGTGAAGGGATGCTGTTAAACTGTCAATGAACTGAGGTAAGTTTGCTGTACATATACCTCTTAACTCGTTGATTGGGTTGATTAAAAGAGTGCGCTCCACTCGTGTCTACTAGGTTTGATGACCTGAACGTGCTCCTTCCGAACTTTGTTAATAAAACATCATGTATGAACAACATTTCTTGGTTGTATCATATTCCTTAGAAATAATTATTTTATTATAACTAATTTGAGAAGTACATTTTAGTATACAGAAGTGATACATTTCTTTCATAAGTTCTCAGAGTTCAACCAACACTTTAATTCTGACGTTTGTTTTTTGTTAAGATCTTTCAGTTTTGGTTTCAGTTTTAGTGTGTTTGAGTTTGTGTATCAGACAAAACCACGGCGTTCATTCACACAGTGACACGCAGAAATCACTTGCTGTGTGATAGGCTGTGAGATAAATCCATATTAAGTAAAAAAGTCCAGAGCTTATCTTCGTAAATCAACGTAGAGGTTAATAGAATAGAATGTATATGATATTGTTTATTAAAATCTAAAAATTCAGTTCTTTCAAATATTATAGAAGGTTTACAGTGAAATATCCACCAATTTGACCACAGCAATCCAAGGAAGGACCCCAAACCATAGAGTGGCTGTAAAAACAGGATCAGGGACTTACTGGGGTCTTATAGGGTTTTTTTGTACATGAAGGCACATTAAATATTCTTTGTGTGAAGTCTGTGCTTAACCAGGCAGTCTTTTTCTAGCTAACAAGTGTATTATTCTAGTAAATGTTCTTCAGTGTGGAGTTCAGAAGCACATGACCTGTGCATGCTTGGGGGCAACGGCTCTTCGGGAAGCACTTTGTGTGTTTGTGTGTGTCCACCTGCACAGAAAGAGGGGGCTCTGGCTGGTGTGGCTGCAGGGACTGAATCGGGTCTGCATCTATGTGCTGTGGCCAAGGTCAGCGCATCACCGCAGGGCAGAAGCAGAGGCAGGGGCAGGAGCGGGGGCGGCTGCCTAAACACCACCACTACCTCCTCTGTGTCCAATAGCAACTGCATCTACAGAAGAAAGAAGTGTCCACACTGTGGGCAACTACCAACACAGGCACAAACACACACTAAAATATACAACAGCTGATGTTCATGGATGTGTACAAACACACAAAACTACTGAAGAAATGGACCTTTGCAAAGGACAGCTGTGAAAGTATCAAGCGAGAGCGAGGTGTTCTCAGAGTCCAGGCTGGGTATTATGTGATCTCCGCTCAGATCCATTACCTGGATTATTTTCCCTCACAGGGTCTGACTTAGCAAAGGCGGGGCTGACATTTAACCCCCAGCAAACTGCTACCAAAGTCACCTGAGCATTGCGATGGGCGTAGATACGACTACCCAACTTCATTAATAAATAACCTACAGTCATTCAGTCATTTTCCTCTTCTTTTGGAAATTTAACAGGCTACAGTGGTTCATTTTGTTAGCAAGGTTTGAGATAAATGCTATGTTCCGAAACCTAGTGGACTCTGTACCAAGGCAGCTGTTTAAGGCATCACAGTTATGCTTTCAAAGGTAGTCATTGTAATTATGCTTCCAGATACCTTGTTTTAGTCATATTCTAAGATAGGATCACATATGCCCTTTGCAAAGAAATCATATTCAGAATGTACTGCAACAGACTAAAGACTAAAGCACTAATCTCCTTCTCTCCGGTGTTAACGGCTGCATTGTACAATGGCAACAACTAAAGTGTGGTCTCCCCAGTGGACCAGCACAACAACCGTCTGGATTGAGCTGAGTAGGTAGGGGACATCTCTAGGGTCTTCAAGTGGGCACCTTCCATCCTCAGTGTTTTGTCGACTATCCCACGACACCTCAAGAGGGCTCAATAGTGACTCCGGCGTCCAGAGTTACTCACCTCTGTCCCCCACTTAACTCTACACCCAGCTTACTGACCTCTACGTCTCTCCTGCTGCTAAGGTTGCTCCTTCCTCATAGTTCATATGTGATATAACCACAATCTCTCTGCAACCCCCAACCATACGCACCAACCCGTTTGACTAAGCCTGTCGAGCCCCACTGTCTTCGTTAAAGTAGGTTCAGTGGCAACGGTTCCGTGATGGTATACGACCTACCGCAAAACACAATATCTTCCCAAACATCATCGTCATTCACGCAATATACACAGGAACGTAATAACTGTAATTACTATGCAACCTATACAAACAAACCAAAAGACTGTTCAAGGTTTTCCAGAATTCTACAAAATCGTAACGTGGCGACCTGCACACAGCCAGCTAGAATCTTTCTGTCTCAACCACAGCCAGTTGCTGCTCCTCTTTACTGCTTCAGATAAGTTCTTTACTGTGTGACGCAACTCTTGGCCACTGAATCTGACATCTCTGAGGAACCGGGTTGTAGAGTGTGCCACAAATCCTCGACAACCAACTTCCACTGGATAAACCTGGACTCACCATCCTCGCTGCACTGCTTCAGTGGCCAGATGAGTATACCGCAGTTTCTTCCTCTCATATTCCTCATCTACCGCATCCTCCCATGGCACTGTTAACTCTATCAGTTGAACAATGCGTGCTGATCCAGACCACAAAACAATATCTGGTCGTAGGTTAGGGGTAGCAATCTCAGGTGGAAAAATAAGCTGTTGATCAAGATCAGCCAGCATCTTCCAGTCCCTTGCAGCTTCCAGTTGTCCTGGGTGAGAATTGGTGTTAACACCTTTTCTCGATGGTTGCTCGCACGGGGCGGAAGAATATTGTCTTCCGCGTGTAATGTTAAGATACTATTGTATACTTCCTCTTCCCTTATAAAACATTTACCTTGGTTTTACTATGGGAAGCATTAGTAACACTAACTGCAGAAACCATTATTACTTTGGGTCTAAGCATTGCAATAAGGACTCCTCCATGGTTTTACCTGCTGTGGAATTAACACAAATTCCACAGTTCAACTACAATTGCTATGCAAGGGCAGTTGCTATGGGCAGTTTTCATAAGGATTTGTTTTGGGAGTTTCAGCAGAGTTGAATGTAAATGCAGCGCTACTCAACCTGTCATGAGAATCGATAACAGGCCCTGGCATCATCTGAGTGGCCAAACACTGTATACAGAGCGCGCCCATCATCCAGCCACACGGACACAAGGGAGAGCACTGGGTTTGTGTTGAACCTTTTGTTGCTCTTTCCCCAGCCAGCAGCCTTGGTTTGGTTGAAGAGAGACCTCCCCTTGTTTCCAAGCAGCTCCACCCCTCCCACCCAGGCTCAGGGTTGGGAACAGCCAGTGCTGTTCATTGTGGGGGCTTTCGGTACACGGAGGAGGCTGCCAGCAGGTATCCATGGCAACAACATTGCTTTCACTCTCTACTTTTTTGTGCTTTAAAAGGGGACTGTGGAGAATTGGAGGGGCCCTCATCACAGGCCAAATTAAAGAGGTCACAGTCATTTGCTGGCACCAGTTGAAATAATCATAGAGACGGATGTGTTGCAAAGCAACGGCGAAATGGAGGGAAAAAAATGAGCGTATTAAGCAGGCAGCTCGTTCAATTGTAATATGATTAATTTATGTTGGAAGTGGGAAATTGGAAGAGAGATTACAAGAAATGCATTTGTCAGAAGAGTGTTGAGTGTAATTACAAGCATTCTGCGTTAGCCTAGGTAAACAGTCGTCTTGGTAGTTGGGGTATGCAAGCATTTAATTTTAAGGAGAAGTGCAGACAATGAGCAGTGAATCTTTCAGTGAACACCTCATATCAATAGACATAAGTGCTGTTTACTTGAACCCTACATATTTACAATCAGAAAAGACTGACTGGTCTGCATGCATGATTACAGCGTTCTGCACACATTCTGATTTTTTAAAAATTTCTTGCTTAGTGTATGAGCCAAAAATTATAATCCAGATCATGTGTATTTACATTTTGGCAAGAGTTACAATTCCACAAGCCGCAAAACCCTCAACACTCACTGGGTCTATTTCCTTTATTTTTTATCAGCTTTTTGTGTCTTTAACTCGGCACGGGTGTAAAACAGGAAAACCGATAGCACTGTAAAACTCTGGAATGTCTCATATTGGTGAAGGCTGTTTTGACTTTATGATACTGACCAGGGCAAGTCACTCAAAGCTGCTTATTTTTAGTTGGATTTTTCTGAACTTAATCAGGAGTGGGATTTGATTTATTGCCAATGTAAATCACGCACTCACAGAGGTGTATAATTCACCCCAGTCTTGGCTGCATTAAGACTGGGGTGAATTGACAAAAAAATATTACAATTAGATTACATCACAACCAAAACATTTCTATTTTTACATGCTGATTAAACACAATTTGTCATATCAGGAATTTCCATTAGAGAGGTCTAAAATTGGAAGTAAGGCTCCCCGGCTCCCACTCACACAAGAACAGTTTATGAAGACATTGCTTTAAGAACTTTCTTGGCAAAACCATTTTCAAAACCATATGAAACCAACATGACTTTTTTGAGAAAATAACTTGACACCCGTTTTAAACTAGATTTTTAAACAATTTTCCTAATAGTGAACACTCTTTTACATCATTGACCCAAAAGTGTTTAGTTAGTGTGTTTTAAAACGTCCTCATATGGACCGTTTTCTCAATTAGTTTGGTTCATTTAGGCATACAGCATTAAAGTCCCCATATTATGGTATTATTTTAAATATTCCTTTTCATACAATCAAAAGTGCAGGAAGAAAGAATCAACTCTGAACAGGAATTTGAATCGGACAGCATTATGACACGTCACTGGGAAGCACATATGCATAATGCTCGCCTATGTTCCACATTTTCTGCCTGCGAACAACTTGACCCACCCACAAAGACAGTAGCTGTGTCGTGTGATTAACATTAAATCAAACATTAAACATTAAATTGTGCAGATTACAATTATAGAGACAATGAAAGGCAGTTAGCGTATTTTATGTTTAGTTGAATAGCATAGGCTACTATCACACATTACGTTATACATAACGTACATAACGTGAAGCGCACCAGAATAAAATATAATATTCAGAAGTAAACAGTGTAGCGGACTTTCTGATTCAGTTAACATCCACAAATGAATAAGCGCGACAATTCAAGGAGCAGCAACACAGTGAACTCCGAGAGAAAGCTACGTTTGTGAATAGGCTACTACAAATGATGGCCGTGAATAAAACATAATATTCAGATATTTTTAAACCATAACCCTCTAATGTCAGAATGTTTATTTTTAAACCACAATCTTCTAAACATTATCTAAACATCTTCAATGTGTGCTTCTTTTACCGAGATATATGAATAACAGACACACAGACAGATATTTCTAGCCTGGATGCCAGCCCGAACTCCGCCCACAACATTTTTTGGACGGGAAGTTCGGTCTGGACTCGAATCCATTGAGGAGTAATTATGATCTGTCAAAAAACGTTCGGGCCAATCAAATTGCCAGGGCGGGCTTTATACAATGATGGACAGGTGATCTTCGGGGACGTAATCATCATGTTATCAAAGAGCGGCGTGCTTAACTGGTTTCCCTCAGAGATAACTGCAGCTGGAGAATTGAGATGTATAGATTCCGCTATCGCGTCTGTTATAAAATGAATCGACAGCACATTTATTTTAATAGACAAACAGAAAACTGCAATCAAGGCATTTGTCGATCAGAAAGATATCTTTGCCGTCCTTCAAGTGGAACTTATCAGCTGGCTCTGACGGTGCTGAGAAGATGGGAAGTGATGAAAAGCCTGTGGTCGTTGTGGTTTCTCCTTTGGTCGCACTCATGAAGGACCAAGTAAAAGAAGCAACACTCGTTATTTTACTTCTAAAATAAGTAAGTTCTGTTGACAACTGTGAAATGCAAAGTATTTGACTTACTGCATTGCTCTGATAGGCTGTAGGTCTACCGACTATCCAATTGAGTGCAGAGTTTTGTTTTTTTCCTAGTTCGGTTAAGACACGCCTCATAATCAAAGCCCAATGAAGCGATTTCTGACTCATATTCTCAATAGAATATGAGTATGATGAAGTCAGGCTAAGACATTTCTGTAATTTATAGATAGATCCTCCACCACTGGTCCCGTCCAGCACAGAGCCTCCACTGCAGGTCCCATCCAGCACAGAGCCTCCAACACTGGTCCGTTACAGCACAGAGGCTCTACCGCTGGTCCCGTCCAGCACAAAGCCTGCCCTTCACGATGGCCAGGCTGAGCCTGTGCTCCATGTCTGCTTACCCGAACCTGAGCGTTCTGTTCCCGAGCCGGAATACCCACTCACCCTCCCTCTCTCACCTCCTTCCATCGGCCAGCGCTCTACTCCTCAGCTTCTGTCTGTCAGACCCTCATCTAATCTCCTTCAGCGAGGTGGAGTCACCGTGGGTCTACCAGTCTTCCTTCACCTCTTGACTGCACTCCTCTGGCTTCACCTCGTCCTTTCGGCCTCCGTGGCTCAGTTGGACTCCTCATTTCCTTCAGTTCCTCCTTAGTCCTCACTCCCTCTGCCTTCACCACACCCTTCTGTGTCCCCACCTGGACCTCTGTCACCTGAGCCGGCAGCCACCCCATGTCCCGCCTGATCTTCGGCATCGCCTGGGCTAGTCGGCTCTCAGGCTCCACCCTGGTCTCCTCTACCACCTGCTCCGCTCCTGTCAGTCAGCACCCTGGAGTCATCAGCACCACCTCCTCCATGGCTCCTCCCTCCCTCTTCTTTTCGTCTTGAAATCCATCAGAATAACGGTTATAGAAATATGTGATTGTTATAATATGATAATTTCTAGATAGATGTCTAGAAGACACTGTGTTCTAGGCTGTGGAAGTAAATTTGTTTTATTTTCACTTCCGAATGATGAGGCTTTGAAGAATCCATGCTTAAAAATCATTTTTTTAACAATACCACAGCAGTACAATTCCAATCTTTTGTTGTGTTCTTGTCATTTTACTGACGACTGCTTCTCAAATCTCTATTACCTAAAATTTTCTCAATTAAAGCACTGTCTGTTGTTTGTACAACTTTGAGAAATTATGAACGATTGAGCTAGATTTATTTTGCAAATGTAGGATTGAAAATAATCCAAGACATTTGAAATGAACTTTACTGTGTTCCACCCCTTGTTTCAACCACAAGGATTTGGAGTTCCCAAACACAGAGAGGTATAGTAATCTGACATCAAGCCTGTACATCAAGACTTGTGTACTTTGGGGGTCAATGAATTGTCACACCTTAGAACAATGAGGGAAATGTAATTATCTTATTGCTCAGTTTGAATGTCTCACAATTGGGTTTTAGTCACATGATCAGGGAAAGGATAAAGGATGCTCTTTTTATGCTCTGGCTCTCTCCCTTTCTTGGGGCTTATTCCCTTTGCCTACTCTTTTCTCTCTCTCTCTCTCTCTCTGGTAATATTTTAAAGTATCTGAAAGTTTAGTGTAAGCAGAGATATCATCTTTTAAAAATCAGGAGGTTTAATCCCTACAAAAACGACTCGAATGGGACTACAACAGGTTTTATACATAACCCATACATTTGCATCAACCCTCCCTCCGAAATATGCAAAAAAAAGCTCACGGCCATATTTCTGTGGTTCATCGAAAGTGTGTTATTTTCACCCGTAAAGGTAATGGGTGTGAAGTATCCAGACAAAGTGCACTACAGTTTAGCCAATCACAACCCACAGGCCCAAACTAACCAATCTGAGCCCACTGCCTGTTTCTGAGGAAGTGGTTTCATAGAATCAGGATGTAAACCGGTCGTTCAAATGACAGAGGAGAAAGCCGCTTACAATGTTAAGGTGAAATTTATGAAAAATAAGACTTTTTAAAAAAGAAAAGCCATGATTACATGTTATATTGCACCCCATAAACACAATCATGCAAAGAAAAAAAAAGCAGTACCCCCCACCCCCCTTCTTTTTAGTCTTTTTAGTTCTAGTCCCAAAGTGGAATAACCATGACACCATCAATAACAAGTCATGATTCTGCTACAATTAGCATGTCATCTCAAAGGAAAACCACATTTTAGCATCGTCCACATCCAGTGACTCTTAAGCCAGCAGACCTCATGTTCGACTACTAGAACTAGATTTTCATTACTTTACCTTTTTTTATCTGTCAGATATGGTGAATCCTGGCTCATGTAAAAATGCAAAAAACTCAAGCTAAGAAAATGAAAGAGAAAGCACAAGTAAAAGGTTTCATCAAGTTACGTATGGCTTTTCTTCACAAGCCTTAAAACACTGGATCACTTGCAAGCCATGACATCATTCTACCCTGTTTTGCCCACCTCTAATTTTAGTTATCTTTTAGTGTGGTTGTGCTTGTGTATACATCCATTATTTAGACTATTGTGACAGACCTGGCAACATTTGTTCTAACCTGCCTATTATTTAGCCCACATTTACATGAGTTCTCAGCACAATCGAGAGTCTTTCTAACGGTTATAGTGCTGGGTGGAGCTTTAACTACGCACCTTGTTCACAAACTACTCTTGATTCACACTACCACCCACCCGGATCCCACCCTTTCCTGTGTGAGAGGCTAACAGGAGACATCGCCCAACCTTGTGCTTGACTTCCCCCACATTTGCAGCAGATGGCCCTCACCATCAAGTCTGATGGAGGAATTCATCTGGCAGAGCTTCCTGACCAGGGCCGCCCCTCCTCTACAACACTGACTGACCTATTTGTATTCTCTGCACAGCAGATGAGGCACCCTGCCCTCTTTGCTCTGGGCATCTGGGGACTGGCTGTGGGAACCAGAGCCAGCCTTTCCTGGCAGTAGCTCACCATAACCCTCTGAAGCTTCTCGGCACGCATATACGAACAGAATCCAGCCTCATGTCCTCGCTGTCACCTGGTACTCGGAGTGTATCCTCATCCCTAAGAACATAAAAGACCAGTGCTCATTGGTTATGATGTTCTCCTGAATCATTCCTGATACAAATGTGCCACTTTCAACCACTGCAAAACCATTAGAAAAAAAGGTCAAACAGGATGTATGTAATGGCTAAATTATTTAGGTCAGCATTGAGAATAAATGGGGAGAAAATGGCTAACAATGACTAATCATGACATACAGTATGCTGCTTTGGACTGAACTCACAGACGTGAGCTGTGAACGTACAGTATTGTTCATCAAAGTGCTACTTAATTGTGCTCATTCTGGATGCCGCAACCCATATAAAAATAAGATTACATTCGCTAGCTTGTTCAACCGAGAAGATTGACTTTTTACATATTCCCAACGTTTGAGCTCTCGTATAATACATCATTATGCGACAGCAAGCTTACGCTAAAGCTGCCATGAACGCGCTCAGGACCGTTTGCCAAGGTTGATTAGGTACTTGTTTTGCCTGTTTTACTGACCAAACAAAAAAAGAGACCTACATCTTGGATGGCCTGAGGGTGAGTACAGCAAATTTTTATTTTTGGGTGAACTATATTTTAAAATGAACTTAAATTACAAAATTAATTAAACCTTCAAAGACCAAATTATCTGAGCTATTCACAATGATATAACTTTATCTTATTTGTGACTTTTAAAGTCTCCTTCTCCAAAGGAATTTTGGGAGAAACATCTGAGATGAAGTTGCACAAAACTAATAAACAAATAAAATAAACATAACTGAGATCTCGAGTGCTAAAAGAACAACCTCTGAGATAAAACACTTGGTTCAGTGCTCTAATAGATTCAGAAGAACATTAGGACAATTATTATCTAGCACTTCACTGCAAGCCCTAATTAGCTATTATTTTAAATCACAAAATTAAATTTCAAATGTTTCTCCTAAAAAAGGTTTGAGGAAACAGCAAAAATCAAGTCTACTATCAAATGTATGTGATTTCAAAATTAACTCATCAAAGCCTTCAAAGACCAAACTGTCTGAGCTATGCAATAAACATTCATTTTACAGCTTTATGCTCATTCAGTATGTAAACAATAAGCCTACATTTTTAGAAAGGAGATAAAGTTACACATAACTTCATCCTTTTGACATCCTCACAAGTGGTTATAAGCATAAAAAGCATGTGACCGTATAATGAAAACAGTAATGGATCTGTGCACTGGCTATTAAAGTGACAGCAGCCTAATATGTAGGCTACGTCATTAATTTTGTTGTCAAATCAACAAAAAATGGTTTTAATTGTAGGGAATTAGGAATAGCCTATGTTTTTAATTTAGCCAAGACTAAAAGACTATCCAGAGTTATTTTACATTTGATCACAAATTGAGTTTTCTGCTTAGGCTACATCAGCTTCTCCTGAGACAAAGATGCAGTAGTAACGTCACATGTCTTATCTAGAGAAAAAGATCTTGAAAATGTCACAAACGGTGCTCAGATTTGTCAGAGATTTCAAAATAACTAAATGGCGTGTCAAAAAAAGCCTTTAATTACCCAATAATCTGAGCTGAGGAATTCACGTTAATTGTATTTATTTATTTATGTTACATTTTTGTGTCTATTTTAGTTTCTCCGAAATTTCAGATAAAGGTGACTCTTGAAAGAAACCTAACTGAGAGCTTGATTAAGTCTCCAGAGAGTTTAAGTCGCCCTTAAAGAGGAAAACCTCTGAGCAATAAAATAATTCCTCTGGGTTACTCAGATGCGACACTACTGATCCAAAATGACAGTGCAAAGAAACAAATGTCAAAGAGGAAAATAAAATATAAAAAATACTTCAGGGGTGACATATCGCACTCAGAACTGTCAAAAAATCTTTGGCAACAATGATCCAAAGTACCTCTCAAACCTGAATGAATTTTGGATAGGAAAAATCAGGAATATTACAGTCTGATAAAGTGGGAGCAGACTGCTGCCGGCCCACTCTGTCAATCTGCGCGTCTGAATGTGGCCAGGGACCGAGGTGGTTAGGAGGTTCATTTGAAACCAGTCAGGCATTTCTGATAGACCTCCATTTTACTCTATCCATGTCTCTCTCCCTCCCCTCTTCCTTCACTGACTCTCTCTCTATCTCATTCTCATCCATTCTGTCTTCCATGAAGCAGAGTGGACTACTACACTGTGGTGGGGCAGAGGAATGCAGACCAAGGTAATCACAACATCATCAACTCGGCAACACTGATGTGGCTGACCCAATAATGCACCTCTAATTGAATAACTTCCCACCACACATCTCCCGTGGGGACACACCGGGCGGAGCACGAACTGAGAGGCAGATGGCAGAAGCTGAGCGAGCACTCATTCATACTTTTTTTTTCATGGCAAGATTACATTGTACTAAACTGCAAAAAGAGACAGAGAAAGATACAAGAAGAGATTGCGCCCCCCCCCCCCTCATACATATCACATATCATACATGTTTATGTATGATAGATAGGAGGTGAAGTTGAGGGACTTTGAATACCATGGGATGGCATAATGAGACTGATATCGTACAACATGCTATTCAATTCATGTACAGATAAAAAGTGGTTGAAAATGTCTTTTTAGGTAAATAAGCGACTTACCAGTCGAGAACGCAAGCTTCTGGAGGGCACATAGGTCTGGAGTAGTTAGTTTATGTATAGGGGTGCAGGAATAGTGGTTGTACTATATATATAGGCAAACTTGCCTTGAGTTTGATGCAAGCAGCAATTGGCAACAGTGCAAGTGAGGAGAGGTGTGACGTGCCTTCTCTTCTGGCTTGTTACTTGTTAAAGATCTGCAACATTCTGGATCAGTTGTAGAGGTTTGACAGTGCATGCTGGAAGGGCTGCCAAGAGAGCATTACACTAGTCCAGTCTGGATAGAACAAGAGCTTGGATAAGGAGTTGTGTAGCATGCTCCGATAGGCAGGGTCTGATCCTCCTAATGTTGTATAGCAAATCTGCTGGACCTACAATGTGGTCTGTGAAGTTCAACTGATCATCAATCACACCTCCAAGGTTCTTGGCTGTCCTGGATGACAAAGCTAGCTGAATAGAGAAGTTGATATTGTTGGGTTGGGTTGGGTTGGCCGGGAGAGTGTTGGGTTGGCCGGGACCACAATCTGTCTTCGCAGGTTGTCCTTCATCCAAGAAATGTCTGTCTGTCAGGCAGGCTGAGATGTGAACAGCTACTGTTGGATCCACTGGTTGGAACGAGAGGTAGAGTGGTGTGTCATCAGCATTGCAGTGACAGGAAAAAACATGTTTCTGAATGACAGATCATATTGATGACATGGATAAGAGAAGCACTGAGTCCTGAGGCACCCCAGTAGCTAGATCTTAGAGACCTCTCCTCTCAAATTGCATATAAACTGCAAAACTATTTGCGCTACAAACCAGTGTTTACCCACTGTAAAAAAGTACAGTAAAACTGAAATTTACAGTAAAACTGAAATTTATAGTGAAATACCGACAGCTGTGGTTGCCAGTATTTTACCATAAAAAATATGGTGGCAACCTTTTGTTTTACGGGCCAAAAAAAAACAAACCACGATGTACAGAAAACCTGTGAAATTTACGGTAAGAAAAATAGGTTTGAACTACTGTATGTTTTAGACACACAGACATCAATAATCAGCATATGAATCTCAACAATGGTGATGATAAAAAGTGCAGTGCATGACTGGATCCATCAATCAAAACTCACCAATATCTCCAAGCATCCGTTGCAACATGAATAAATTATGCTGATTTGCCTCAGTACTTTTCTGGTTTTATTTTTGCTGATGTTTTTGTTGCAACTTTTTAGCTTGTTTTGTAATGTTCAGAATTGTATCTGAATATTGTGTTAATTATCACCATTGTTAAGATTCATACACTGATTCTTGATGTGTTGGTCTGAGAGCAGGCATTCTCAACCCTGGTCCTGGAGGGCCACTGACCTGCAGAGTTTAGCTCTAACCCTAAATCAAACACACCTGAGCCAGCTAATTAAGCCTTTTAGGATTACAGGAAAGCTACATGCAGGTGAGTTTGATCAAGGTTGGACCTAAACTCTGCAGGACAGTGGCCTCGAGGACCAGGGTTGAGACCCTTGGTCTAGAGCATGCAGTTCAAGATCAAATCTTTTTTGTACATCATGTGTTTTTTAAAGTTCTTCAGACTCAAATATGTATACCATATATTTTACGGTAAAGTACTGGCAACAACAGCTGTCAGTTTTTTACCGTAATATTTAGATCCCTGCCATAAAACCTAAAATATTACTACCATATTTTACGGTAAATCGCTTTTTAAACCAGATGGCAGTTTTTTACCATAGACTTTAGTTCAATGCCGTAGAACATACATATTTCTACCGTTTTTTTTATGGTAAAGGACTGTCAACCACAGCAGTTTTTTTTACCATAAATTTAAGCTCATTGATGTAAAAAAATTTAAAAAATTGCTACCGTATTTTTTACGCTAGTGTACTTCAAAAATCAGTACATTTAACAGTATTTTACTGTAAAACTACATGAAATGTCCCGTGACAGCTATTACAGTTTTCACGGTATATAATAAGGGTACATACTGTTAAATGTTTTTTTTTCTGTTGCTTTTTTCAGTATTTTACCGTTCAAATTGCACAATTTTTGGTAATAATAATAAAAAATACCAATTGGCAATATCATGCAGCATACTGTTGTTGCACAGCTAAAATAACTGCCAAAATGGACTGAAAGGGATTAGGATCAGGAAATGTTATGAGCTATATTTGATCTCACATCACCCATATGAGCACCTCAGCTTACTTTGTCAGAGCCACACTGTGCAAACACTGAAGGTGTGGCTTTCATAATCAATAGGATCCTTGTTAGCATTTGCATGGGTTCTGATGTTGTAGGGCATTGATTTACCCTTCACAGCCGATTGCACTACATTTACCCAGCCGTGTGTTCAAATGAATGCCCTGCTGCTCTCTACCAATTAGTTTCCCTGCAAATAGCACTGGGGCAGTCAAGGGGTTCATTACCTTTGAGTTCTAGTCTTCCACATGTAGCCTAGACCTTGTGCCTGATGCTCTGTGCAGTCCAGCACTTTTAGATGGATATTGAGAATAAGGATCTTGCCATTGAAACTAATGGGTTTGTAGTAATGAACTTTCTGAGAATGTGATGCATAGTGTGTGTTAGATTAGCATACACAGGAACTGCAGAAGTAGACAAGGATACAGTCAAGAGGTTGAGTCACACTGCACTCTAAAACACGGTCCATTGTGTCTAATGCTGCTCTCTCCTAATGTGTTATTTCATTGTGATTCATTCATTCACATGAAAAGTTCTTCTGAATGGGTACTTTCCTAGTCAAGCTCTGTGCATCACTTTTCATGTAACATCTGATCTCTCCCAATGTTAAAGCCATTTTAAAAGGATGCCCAAACTTTGACATAAAAGACTCCTTTATTTAAATGCCACCTAGCTCCACAAGTAATATTTTTAGGGCAATTAATAGACCCATTTACATGTTAATGTTAGCATGGGTGGGAGGGTACTGTATTGCTACATGCATTAATGCAAGCTAAAACATCCTCAATGATTTCTATTGTCCTTGAAGTGGAACGCCTAATGTCCTCTGTTGTAAATGCCAACATGTGGGGACACCTTGGCAAAGGGGCACTGATGCATCTTGGAAGTGTAATGATTGTGCCTGCCTGGGGCTATGGGGGTCCACTGGGAGATCAGTGAGCTACAGGACTGCAGACAACCAGGTGGAGTTAGAAAAAAACAGTGCTCAGCATGGGTCGTTATCATCTCAGAACACATTTTTTTTCATCACACCCATCTTTAAGTGCTTTAAGACACAATCTTTCAGACAGTTTTGATTGGTTAGGGACTAAGGGCTGAACAATAAGGTGTTTGGTTTCTTGCAAGGGTCAATTTTTACTTGCCCTGCCAACATTTGCTCTTGCCCCAAAACAAAATAATGATAAAATTGTATTATAGCAATGTAACTTCTGTATTGTGATGTACAGAGTGGTGAAATTCATTTTTGAAAAAGAAAAAAATGTTGGGTAGGGTTCTAGTCGTTGATGAGATCAATTCAATTAAAATCATTACTGATAAGTTTGCAACAACTCTAAAATTTTTAAAAAAATTTTAAAATTTATTAAAAATGGAAGCACAAGCTGAAGGCAATTTGTAGGTGTGGAAGAAATGTAATTTATATACTATGTTTGCATTCTCTATTTGATTTTTCTTTATTAATGGAATTGCTTAGAAAGGCAGTAATTGGATAAGATAATTTGCACGAGGACTGATTTGAAACGGTTATTGATCTTATGAATGTATGATGTATATGACCATTTGGAAATGAGAAATGTGTGACCATTATATGTGACCCTGTCTCACAAAATGATTCACAAGTAGCACGGGTATATCTGTTGCAATAGCCAACAATATTCAGTGTCAATATCATCTAATTATCATTAGTCTATTAAGTAAAGATCATGTTCAATAAAGATATTTTGTAAATTTTCTAACCATAATTATATAAAATATATATATTTGTGAGTGAATGCAGCACAATTGCATGCATAAATGGACAACTTTAAAGGCGATTTTTTTCACCCTTAGATTCCAGATTTTTTAAATAGTTGTACCGCTGCCAAATATTGCCCTATTCTAACAAGCAATACATCAATGGAAATTTATTTATTCAACTTTCAGATGATGTATAAATCTCAATTTCAAAACATTGACCCATGTGACTGGTTTTGTGGTCCATGATCATATATATGCGTGACAGAGGGGCCTCCGCTTAAGGATAGAATATGATGAAGAAGTTTAAACAATGATCCATGTATGGTTGAAAATATTTCCATTGGAAACTATCAAGGAGGTCAAAACTATAGAAGGATGGATACCTTCCCTTCATTGTCACCCTCTGCTACCACTCTGTATGACTGTATAACTGTTGAATTCTTCTTGCAAGAAAATAAACCTCAACAAAAACAATTGGTATATGTTTGGCTCTTATTCAGTGATATACACTTACCTAAAGGATTATTAGGAACACCATACTAATACTGTGTTTGACCCTCTGTCGCCTTCAGAACTGCCTTAATTCTACGTGGCATTGATTCAACAAGGTACTAAAAGCATTCTTTAGAAATGTTGGCCCATATAGACAGGATAGCAGTTGATGGAGATTTGTGGGATGCACATCCAGGGAACGAAGCTCCCGTTCTCCACATCTCAAAGATGCTCTATTGGGTTGAGATCTGGTGACTGTGGGGGCCATTTTAGTACAGTGAACTCATTGTCATGTTCAAGAAAACAATTTGAAATAATTCGAGCTTTGTGACATGCTGCATTATCCTGCTGGAAGTGGCCATCAGAGGATGGGTACATGTGGCCATAAAGGGATGGACATGGTCAGAAACAATGCTCAGGTAGGCCGTGGCATTTAAACGATGCCCAAATGGCACTAATGGGCCTAAAGTGTGTCAAGAAAACATCCCCCACACCATTACACCACCACCAGTAGCCTGCACAGTAGGTACAAGTCATGATGGATCCATGTTTTCATTCTGTTTACACCAAATTCTGACTCTACCATCTGAATGTCTCAACAGAAATTGGGACTCATCAAACCAGGCAACATTTTTCCAGTCTTCAACTGTCCAATTTTGGTGAGCTCTTGCAAATTGTAGCCTCTTTTTCCTATTTGTAGAGATGAGTGGTAATCGGTGGGTTCTTCTGCTGTTGTAGCCCATTCGCATCAGAGGTTGTGCGTGTTGTGGCTTCACAAATGCTTTGCTGCATACCTCGGATTTAACAAGTGATTATTTCAGTCAAAGTTGCTCTTCTATCAGCTTGAATCAGTCGGCCCATTCTCCTCTGACCTCTAGTATCAACAAGGCATTTTCACCCACAGGACTGCCGCATGCTGGATGTTTTTCCCTTTTCACACCATTCTTTGTAAACCCTAGAAATGGTTGTGAAAATCCCAGTAACTGAGCAGATTGTTAAATACTCAGATCGGCCCGTCTGGCACCAACAACCATGCCACACTCAAAATTGCTTAAATCACCTTTTTTTCCCCATTCTGACATTCAGTTTGGAGTTCAGGAGATTTGCTGTGTCCGAAATCACCCATTACTCACTACATAGTGGACTATATAGTGAGCTCGCCATTTTGTAGTGCTGTCCGAATGTATAGTGATGATTATTATACCCTATATAGTCCACTCAATGTATCCCAGAATGCATTTTGAAAAGTAGTGTACAACCGATGGTCACAAACCTAAGCCCTACATACCATCATGCATTGCGCTGATCATAAAAATAAGTTATAATCATGTGTGGAGTAGCGCATTATAACAAAAACGGCGAGAAATCACTTTCAGTTTTTACATTTTGGAGAAATAAGTTCAATATAATGTAATTTATTTATTTTTCTTATCTTGTCGATCAAGGGCTACAATAGTCCCTTTTCAGATGTTACAATAGTATGAATGTTTGAAAAGAATACAGTTTCAATCATAAATTTATAAGAAAAATTAAGAAGAAAATCATATTCACCACGCGGGGAAAAAAGCATTAACTCACTAAAACTACAGATTATTCTTTACACAAAATCCATCCTTATTTCTTTCCTCAAGAAGACTTCAATTACTGTTGTACAGGTTCTAACTGCGTTTCAGTTCCAACAATGTGTCGTGTCTGTCTCGTCATATTTCTAGCATAAGTTTTAATTCGCTTTATGGCTGAGAGTGCCTGTCGACAGAAGCACACAGTCACCGCAAAACATGACGATGTGTACAGCTGCCCCATGCTCTCGCACAGAGTTTTGAACAAAATCATAGAGATCAGCGGGAGTTTTGCCTTCAAAATCATTTGTTTCATAACTTACATTAGTCAGTTCTGTTTTTACCCGGAGAGATTGAATAGAGTTCTGTTATTCTGCGTTTAGCTCAGGCTGAATAAGGGATTTATTTCTGCTGGAGGTCGAGCAGGGAAAGAAACATAATTTTTTGGGTTGAAAAACGATTACATCTACAGGAATATATATTTACTTTACGCAGTTCGCTACAGATGCGGATACTACCACTAATAGTACGCGGTCTGTACGTGCATCCAATCAAAGAAGGAAAAAATACATACGTTATTATATGCCAGCTAGATCATCTAAATCTATCATCTAATCAGATTTCGCTTTGACTCCAGCGGGGCCATCTAGCCTAGATGGCCCCGCTGGGAGTCAAAGCGAAATCTGATTGGCTGATTAAATCTGACGGATTATCTGATTGGTTAAAGAAACGGTTTCATTGCCATTAATTTTATACTACAGGCGCCCGCACTGTCGATTCTGAAGGCCTCCAGGCAGATTTATTTGACCCGGCAACGCATGATGGTTGAAATATGATTGGATACAAGCTCTAGCATAAAAACATACTACTGAAAGCAGCGCAACCAAGAGAAAAGCTATGAAATTAAGAGAACGAACTATTTGGAATAATTTAATGCTCATTCATGGGAAAAATATATTTAAGGGCAAGTCAGTGATTCTAATAGTGTTTAGGCCCACAGAGAAGGCCTTGCTGGCCCTGACGGCCCACCACTGACTTAACCAATATGTCCCCACCCTGTCTGCTTGCCCTTTGCACTCTGTTTCTGATTGTTACCTTTGAGCCTTCTATAATTTGATGTTAGGGAACACTCCCCATAAATATAGTGTACTTGTTACATCATAATGGTGTCTACGCTAATATTTGTCTCTCTGTTTATCCCAAGGTTTACCGCAGTCTGCCGGATCTAGGCCATATCCAGATCTGATGGAGGACCTGCGCCTGGACACGAAGACAATGTAGTCCTGAAGTGTCAACTAGTCTCTCCCCTGAGAAGGCCCCCTTCTCATTCCCTTTACCTCTGTAAAACGTTTTCAAAATAGTTCCGGACTCGGAAGATGTAAATAATTGTGTATTAGAAATTTTTAATGCCAGAAAAGCAGTGGCCGCCAAGTTAATAACTAATAACCTTTGCAACCGAAGTGAATCGATCAAAACTAACTTTAGCTGGACAATAACTTTATTCTAGAGCTGTTGTAAAGCCAAAATAATCTCTGTTCCATTCATTTCTTATTATCACTGTAATGCTACTTCAAAACAGCCCATACTATATTATTAATATTATTAATTCTTTATTCCAGACCCTTAGAGCCATTATCACAAAATAAAAGAAACACTTTGTGATATATGTTATTGTTAAAAGTGCTATATAAATGAAGGTGACTTGACTTGCCTACAGGAATTCCATTGTATTTGAACACCATTTTTTATTCCAATGTATTTTATTCCAATGTATTTGAACACCATTAACAATACATCTCTTAAACTGACTAAAATTGGGTTTGTGATTTTGAGTGGATTTAGAAAGTAATCCCAGTTCTCCCCTTCTTCCTCTCGGCTTTTAACCATCAGCAGAGCGAACACCTTTTCTTTCCATCCCTGGCAACCGAAACCATAGTTGGGCAGATCCGGCAGGACTGTATTTCTCTGGATTTGGTCCCGGCAAACAAAAGCTGCCCTGTCCACTCCATCCCCAGATGTTTTGTATTGATCTCCCTGTGGTTTTGGCAGGGTGGAATGGCTGGGATTGTTGCTCGTCTTTTTCTCTTTTGTTGCAGACAGAATTAGAAAACAAAGGAGAAGGAAAAGTCAGCGGGTGTTTTTGGCTCTGCAGTGCATGTCTGCTGGGCGTAGTGTCACATTTCAGGCAGAAGTGCGGCTGGCCTTGCTCACTTTATCTCACTCTTGCTCTCTCTTCCCCCATCCCCTATCCCTCCCTACACTCGCTGATTAATAATGCAGAGTGTCTCTTTATCTAATGTTCGGCTGTAGGTGAGTGCTGCGGATGAGCTGGTGAGGAGTGTACCTGTCTACCTTTGAGGCTCAGAGACCTGGCTGACGGCCTAATTCTGAGAGGCATGCGTAGGAATTAGACAGTAGAGAGGTACAGTATGGCAATCCATATACACTATCTAGATCAGGGGTTCTCAACTCCAGTCCTCGCGACCCACTGCTCTGCATATTGTGCATGTCTCCCTTATTTAACACACCTGATTCAGATCCTCAGCTCGTTAGGATAGACAGAGAGTCTATCCTAACAAGCTGAGGATCTGAATCAGGTGTGTTAAATAAGGGAGACATGCACAATCAGTGGTGAAAAGAGTACTGAAAAAACATACTCAAGTAAAAGTACCATTACATTCCAAAAAATGTTGTGTGAGTAGAGTAAAAAGTACTTGTCCAAAAAACTACTTGAGTAAGAGTAAAAAAGTAGCTTATTTACATTATACATGTGATGTAATATCAGGATATTTTATAGACAAGTTTCCCGGGCACTTACGCTTTACTTCCTGATTCTGCCAAGAACTTCCGAACACAGGCTTAGTAGTGTAAACATGGCTTTGGAATGGCAACATTCGACTGAAAATATTGTTAAAAATGGTGTTTTGACCATTACGCATCCAAGTAAGGTAACATCATGGGCATGTCGATATGGCCTGTATCGCCGGACCTGGACGTTCCTGTAGCCATGCAGCCGCCGTGCTTTGGAAGGTACTTTAGCCCATCTTATGCTTGTATTAAGATGTTTGTATGTATCCTTGTGCTAATCTATAACAGAACACAAAGAGTAATACAAATAAAAAGTAATCCACTCTAGCCTGCCTGCACTAAAAGCATGCTTTAACCCTTCAAAGTCGACTGACGCGCTGAGAGCGCGCACCCCTGACATATCTATTAATAGCTTCGGAATGGATAAAGGTATTAACTTAATTTTTTTTCTATGGAAAAGCTGACATTCGTCTGCGTAATAATGAGTAGACTGTGTTGACTTCCGCGAATGATAAGATCCACATTGGCGCCTTGTAGATGGTTGATGGTCGAAAACATTCAGCAATCGCCACAAGTTGTTACAACCGCGAACAGCACAATATGTCCCGGAGCCGTGTCGGCGTGCAACACCATCAATAGTTTACTTTTTCTGCACGCTAACCAAAGACAGGAAAAGACGCTAACCGGAAAGTCGTTGGCAGAGCGAAAGGCTAATGGCGGCCCGCCTATTTCACTCAGGAAACTTGTCTATAATCAATCAAAAAACATTGTTTATTAATGAGCTGTGCTAATTTGTTATTAAGAAATGCAGTTCAAGTTAACGACCTGGTGCACTGATTCTGAATCTGGCGGCATGGCGAGCGCGAGACGCGGCAGTGCACAGATTGTGACGCGCGTCTCTCTATAATGTGATAGAGATGTTTGGGAGCGGGAATTCACCGCATTATGAACTCGTAACGCAATACCCCCAACCTCAGACCACATGTTAGGCCCTGTAAACAGGCCAGCCAATATAAATATCATATTAAGCAGAAATGTACCTTAGCATATTAAGAGGAAGACGCTGATATCTGGATTGAATTGATGCGTGAAGAATGCACTTCCACAGCAGTCACGAGTAACAGCAGGAATAGGCGGTTAAAGTTTAATTTGATTTGATGACAGTCACGAGAACCGATTACTCGATCCAATCACGTTGATAGATAAAAATAAAATAAAATTAGAACAAGCATGTAATGAGTAACGACCACAAACAGAAGGAAAATAGCGGAGAAAAAGTACCGATACATCACTTAAATGTACTCAAGTAAAAGTAAAATTACACAATTTTAAACTTACTCAAAAAAGTACAATTTCTGAAAAAAACTACTTAATTACAGTAATGTGAGTATTTGTAATTCGTTACTTTACACCTTTTGCTCTTTTGTAACTTATACACTTTTTAGAGTTCACAGTTAAAGAAATGTTTTGGGTTAATAAAAAAAATGATAATGCTCTTGCAAAGTTGAATGGGGACCATTTTTGATTTAAAAGCTTATAATTTTACGTTTTTTTCCCAATCAGCCTGTATTGTACTTAGGTGAAAGTTGTTGTAAAGGAGAAACAATTGTTTTTTTTTTAAACACAACCTTGTTTTTTAATGTTAAAATGTTTTTCTGCTCTAGTTTTATGACAGTCACGAGACCGATTACTTCAATTACAAGTCTTAAGTAATTGATAGTTTTATTTCCACCAAAAAAAAATAAATAGTAAAACTGACTCCATTGATGTGGGTCTAACCGGTGGAATGGCACTTTGGCTCTGAATTGTTTTAGATGGACTGTAACATTCAACCATAGAATGTTAATGGCACAGGGCGTTGGTGAAGTGTTATGAAGCAAGTGCACACCCATTGTCTCATCCCATATAAGTTAATAAGTCCCTTTCCATCCACTGAATGGCAGCGAAACACTGGAAGAAACTGCTCAAGTGGAACAGCATGGAGCCATGGTAAATGCACCAGATTTACGGCTGTATGCAAGACTGTAGACTCACACCCTCACGCACGTCATGTTTCAATAACCCTTCACGGCAACGCTCTATAAATGGCTGTCGGCTTAACTAACAATCCGCTGTGACACAAAATAGCAATGAAAATGTACATCAGCCAAACCACACTCCAAAAAAGGAATCTGTGATAGATATGACTGGAACGATCACAACTGTTTGTTCCATACTCTGTGAATAGGGTTTTCAGACTAATTTAACATAGTGCTAATATTCAGAGCTAAGTCACTAGCAGAAGCTCATCATTTCTCCCTCTCTGCGTCAATGTGATTTTCTTTATCTGTCAGAGTGCAGCTTGCACATAGAATCTGCCCCGAGTACACGGCTGCTCCAGTGTGGGTGGAGAGTGGGCGAAGGTGCGTGGCATCTGCCACAGTCCAACGCCTGAGGAGAAATAGAAACACTTCACATTCAAACTCACTTCCACTGCAGCCTTCACCTTGTTAGGCACTGGATAGATTGAAAGTGAATACCGCGTTTCAGTGAATCATTTTCTTTGGCCAGGCTTTACCCTCCACCTTCGACATTTCCTTACAGCACTCATTCAGTACGGTGAAGGGGAGGAGGAGAATGGAACATAAAAGTTTCAAGCACACTATGTACACACAGCAAACAGTGGTTTGATTAAATATTATTATATGCATGCATTCATTGATAAATGATCATTTTCAGATTTGGTTTTCGATCTGTCAAGTGATATAGTTATTCCATTCATTATTATAATTAACATATACTGTATGAGAGCAATATATATGAATATATCAGGAAATAAATACACTCACCGGCCACTTTATTAGGTACACCTGTCCAACTGCTCGTTAACACTTAATTTCTAAGCAGCCAATCACATGGCAGCAACTCAGTGCATTTAGGCATGTAGACATGGTCAAGACAATCTCCTGCAGTTCAAACCGAGCATCAGTATGGGGAAGAAAGGTGATTTGAGTGACTTTGAACGTGGCATGATTGTTGGTGCCAGAAGGGCTGGTCTGAGTATTTCAGAAACTGCTAATCTACTGGGATTTTCACGCACAACCATCTCTAGGGTTTACAGAGAATGGTCCGAAAAGATAAAAAACATCCAGTGAGCGGCAGTTCTGTGGGCGGAAATGCCTTGTTGATGCCAGAGGTCAGAGGAGAATGGCCAGACTGGTTCGAGCTGATAGAAGGGCAACAGTGACTCAAATAACCACCCGTTACAACCAAGGTGGGCAGAAGAGCATCTCTGAACGCACAGTACGTCGAACTTTGAGGCAGATGGGCTACAGCAGCAGAAGACCACACCGGGTGCCACTCCTTTCAGCTAAGAACAGGAAACTGAGGCTACAATTTGCACAAGCTCATCGAAATTCGACAATAGAAGATTGGAAAAACGTTGCCTGGTCTGATGAGTCTCGATTTCTGCTGCGACATTCTGATGGTAGGGTCAGAATTTGGCGTCTACAACATGAAAGCATGGATCCATCCTGCCTTGTATCAACGGTTCAGGCTGGTGGTGGTGGTGTCATGGTGTGGGGAATATTTTCTTGGCACTCTTTGGGCCCCTTGGTACCAATTGAGCATCGTTGCAACGCCACAGCCTACCTGAGTATTGTTGCTGACCATGTCCATCCCTTTATGACCACAATGTACCCAACTTCTGTTGGCTACTTTCAGCAGGATAATGCATCATGTCATAAAGCTGGAATCATCTCAGACTGGTTTCTTGAACATGACAATGAGTTCGCTGTACTCAAATGGCCTCCACAGTCACCAGATCTCAATCCAATAGAGCATCTTTGGGATGTGGTGGAACGGGAGATTCGCATCATGGATGTGCAGCCGACAAATCTGCGGCAACTGTGTGATGCGATCATGTCAATATGGACCAAACTCCCTGAGGAATGCTTCCAGCACCTTGTTGAATCTATGCCATGAAGAATTGAGGCAGTTCTGAAGGCAAAAGGGGTCCAACCCGTTACTAGCATGGGGTACCTAATAAAGTGGCCGGTGAGTGTATATTTCATAAAAAAAATGCTTTCTGCTGAGTTTAAAGGCTATCTTTTGGTATTGTAAAATCTCAAGTGTTATTTTCTTGCATAAAAAAAAATCCTTGTTACTAAATTAGGAGATCATATGAGCTACGAACTACCAAACAATGGAATCAATTTTTCACTTAAAGGGATAGTTCACTTTGAAATTAATTTTGTTTTAGCTTACCTCAGGCGACCTGCTCTGCACATTGTGCATGTCTCCCTTATTTAACACACCTGATTCAGATCCTCAGCTCGTTAGGATAGACTCTAACGGCTATCCTAACGAGCTGAGGATCTGAATCAGGTGTGTTAAACAAGGGAGACATACACAATATGCAGAGCAGTGGGTCCCGAGGACTGGAGTTGAGAACCCCTGCCCTAAACCATGCATTATATGACTGATAGACAACAACGGTTTCACCGAAAAATAGAAAAATAGAAAATTCTGTGGAAACAAAAACACCTACATCTTGAATGCCCTTGAGTTAAGCTAAAAAATTTTATTTCAAAGTGAACTATCCCTTTAAAAACGGACACTTGAATTGTAGGGGGCAGTTCTGCCCATTTCAAAGTCGCCAAAAAAAGTTGCATGGAATTAATGCAATGTGCCATGTTTAGATTTACACATATGAACCCCCAATTTGAAATCCAGTCACTTCACAGTGAATTTTATGACTTGGGATACTCCTAGAAGTAACATAAATTGGTGTTTTATTCTGATTCTGGCCCAGGTTTTTGTTTCTTCCTGCCAAAACTGTCTCATAAACACACTTCCATTTTGATGCCCAGCCAGTGTCCTATTTCATAATGTTCCCTTCTTTCCAATATTCATATAAATATCTGCTTATTTTCTGTCCAAATGTGCTTCATTAACACTCAACCACTGTCACAAACTTATACAAGCCACAATATTTATTGTCTTTAGTTCATGTCATCACTGTAGTTTGTGCAGATCATTACATGGGAGACATTTTGCACAAAGCTGTTCGATATACTATTATATACACACACCTGACTTTTTTTTAATATTGTCTTTAAAAAAAATTGAAGTAGGAGGCTTAAATGTACTCTAGCAAACCTCTTTTAGCTTTTAGCTTAGCTTAGCTAAGTATATATGAGTATAATTGGTATATCGTGCTGCTTTTTTGGATAAATGCTTGCTCAACACTGGCCTAGTGTTACTTTATCATAACACTGAATATGTTTGCAATAAGACCGACTGCACAAACTGAGCCTGAATCCTTTATTCTCAAGGGAATTTCTGTTATTGTTAATCAGCACAAGAAGAAGTGCTAGAAGTTTGATTGTGCTGTCGTCTTTTGTGCGTTGTATACATCATACTTAAACCTCAAAGGTCTCCTGTTTATGACTAATCCGTTTCGAAATTGGTCAAAACAGATTCAGAGAGTCACACTTTGTGGTCAGATTTATAATGTAACTGGCTATTTTTTATATGGTAACATAAACCAATAAATAAATGTCACTGAAATTTTGCATTTTTAAGAACACAGTTTTTATTTGAATACTAGATGGCTAAAACTTTTCCTTGCAGTTAACTGGACCCCTATTACTCTGAAGGCGTGAGTAGAGACGACTAAACAATGGTCTTCCGACAAAACTTTGAACTGTGTGGTGTGTGCTACTGCATTCCAGAAATGTCTTTTAAAATGAAATAAATAAAATTAGGAGAAGACTTATTCCCCCTGCTGCTGCTGATTATGCATACAATTTCACTCAAAGTGAGCCACTGGATAAATTGACTCCACACTTGTCAAGGCATCAATTATTCAGCGGCTGAGCCTTTCAGCACCGCCATCATGTCCCTCTCATTTGATTTGGAGGACAGGAGAGGCGAGCGGAGCTGAAGCGAGCCTGGCGGAGCACGGCGGAAAGTGGCAGAGACTTCGGTCTGATTGGAGCGCGAGAACCGCCCGAGTGTTCATTAAACCCCAAAAAGTACACGCAGGCAAAGAGGACGATAACAAGACCCTTGAGCCGCTCGTACCCGGCTCTCTCACATTTCTGGAAGCCAATAAATATTCTCCCGCTCTCCCTCTTGCACAAACAGGCATGTCAAATGCAACTAACGAGTCAGCAAAATAGGCGCTGTCCCTGTCCCTTTGGTGAGAGCCGGCTACTTTCATTTGTTCTATAATTTGGAGCTCCTGCAACGGATTAATAGACCCAGAGTCACCGTAAAGGGTTGAGACATGGCCTCTGTGTCCAAGACTGACATCACACAAGTAATTGTTCCCAAGCTCCAAAATTAGGCTACCTTTTTACCACACCTAATGATGAGTAAACACATTACTTGGAGGCCATGAACCTTTAAAAAAAATTAAAACGACAAAAATTGGGATCATTTTGGTTTAATGACAATGTAATAATTATTTGTTTTGTTTTGCTTTTTAAATGAAGAAAGTTGTTCTCAGTGTTGCCACTGAGAATGTGTTAGGAAGAAAAAGTACTTACAATACTTTTTTTCAAAGAGCTGTAACATTTACTGAATCTGAAGACAGTGTAACCAGTGTAATAAGTGTCAAGTCACCTTTATTTATATTGCGCTTTATACAATGCAGATTAATTTAATTAATACAGTACATAAGAGGTCAAATAAGTGCACTTATTTTGTTCACTTATTTTGTCATTGTTCAGCGGAAGTCTGTTAAGTGTTGATTCAGTTCCGTTGTAAAGTTCATCAATTATGGCGGTTCAATGCTCGAATCTGCTTGGTTACTGAAGGTTCTAAGGTGTACAATTATTTTCAGTGAAACGCACACATCCAGGCAGGTCTTGACCAAATTATAGATCTATATTACCTCACCAAATAATTTCAGTTATTTCCAAGGGCGTAACTTTGAGTCAACCATTGGGGGGGTTAAACTCGCGCCATATTTATTAATTAATTTATTTATTGAATAATTTTCTTCTATAAATGGTAACATGCTAATTTGTCGTTCCTGTATTAGAAATACATTGTGATACTTTTATTCCCCACTTCTGAGGTAGGAAAGGGTTCTGAGCCCCACCTGTCCCCAATCATCCCAACAAAATGTTAATAAACTATGCTTTAAGTTTAACTGTTAAAATGTATTTTATTAACATTGTAAAATTGTAAAACATTGTAAAAACTGAACATCCAATAACAGCATTAAAAACTTTCAAATAGAGAAAAAACAAAGTGCAATTATATCACTTTGCATGAAATAAGACTCAAAAGTAGATAGAAAAATTGTGTTTGCAATTATATAGCCTCCTAATAACATAAAATTCAGAAACTGAGAAAATACAAGTGTGGACTAACGTTAGTTGTGCTTTGATTCATTTTGTCACTTTGCAAATTCCATGAAAAAATAACAAAAATAAAACAATATATCAAATTTAGGCGAAGGTGGCAAATTCCTAATAATGTATGTATGAGATGCCTAAAATACGTTGCGCCTAGCCTACAGCAAAGGACGCGTCTCCATGGGAACCATAAAATGATACTACGATCAATAACGGTTGCCTTGAAAAACTTTTAAACTTACGTGTGAAAAGGTTAAGTAAGGCTTACATTTAAATGTGTCTTTGTTTTGTTTTGAGTGTATGGTCAATAAATAAAGGAATTAAAAAGATGGACACAAAACCTGTTTGTCGTGCCCCACTCGTCTCTATTCCCCACCAGTGGGCCGCGCCCACGTGCCACACTTTGAGAAACAGCTAACTTAGCAATGGGGTACTTCTGTTTGGTCAGGATTTTTCCTTTTTTTGGAGCCGACCAACAATGAAAAATCGTTGTTTGGCTGTCTTTCCATATTCTTTCCATCTTTCTATCCGTTAGCATGCACCGTCAAACCATTAATCCCAGCGACTGCGCAACATAGTAAACAAACTTGGTAGAGAAAGCGGGTTGGGTAATACCAAGTCAGTGTGGTGGGCAGGGGGTACATTACAGATTATTTAAAATATGATACTTTCTTTCTTGCTGGCAAATGTATTTAATATTAATTTGGAATATTTCATATTTATTCTAATCTGAATGATGTGATGATATTGGGGGGGTTATATTAGCTGGGTCTGATTTTTGAGGGGGTCATAACCCCCTAACCCCCCGCAAATTACGCCCATGGTTATTTCAAAGATTTTTACAGCCTACAGCAAAAGAAACACCACAATGACACCGACCAAGCAAATAAATAAACAGTGTTAAACAATAGGGTAAAAACTACAAACTATTTCCATGTTTTTTGCCACAAAATGACGTTTTATTTTGTACAGAAAGCACATACTCTCTTTTACGTCCTGCCCTTCTCCCACTCAAACACGCACATTACGGTCACACATTCGCACAGAATCATATTGTCAGTTCTGCTCTGATTTTCAGTAAAATAGTTGCCAACTAAAAGAAAAAAATATATATTACATATTATAAATAAAATGCCAACTAAAAGAACTATGAATTTCTCATTAGCAAGGTAATAACAATGCTGTTCTTGAGGCAGATAAACGTGCATTTGCATTTATGCTTTTGGCAGACACTTTTATCCAAAGTGACTTACATCTCAAGTTTCTGTTACTAGCTCTAAAATGACGTTTTGGAATTAGCAGCAGAGGCTTGGGATTTGATGCTTAAAGTTACAAACAAGAGCGTTTTAAGGACAAAAACCTGACAAATGTCTTGAATTACATCATCCGAACAATGATTTGAGGTGTGGTAACAAAAGCAGAATAACTGACTCCAGGCTGTTGAATTATTGCTGCATTACCACCTCGGTGTGCATTATTTTTCTAATAATTCAATGGCCCAGAGTCAATTATTCCTTAAATTCGATAATCTATAAAGCTTTTCTGCAGAAAAACAGTGATGTCATCGTCCAGCCCAGTTCGGTCCAGCCCAGTTCGATGTCATCGTCCAGCCCAATAATGTCAGTGCAGTCAAAACAATAATAATGTTGAAAATTTAAAGGGATTATTCACCCAAAAGTGAAAAATCTGTCATCGCTTAATGACACTCAAGTTGATTTATTCTGTTGAAGATAAAAGAAAATGTAAAATTGCATAGTCAAACAGTTGACGGGCCCCTATTGACTTCCATAGTCAATGGGGGCTTGGACCTGTTTAGTTGCCCATATGCTTCAAAACTTCTTTTGTGTTCAGCAGAAGAAATCCATCTATTTACGCTTCTTTCCATAATGGTGATGCGAATCTCCTTCTGTCCGGCGTTAACAGCTGCATTGTACAACGGCAGCAACTACAGTGTGGTCTCCCCAGTGGACCAGCACAACAACCGTCTGGATTGAGCCGAGTAGGGGACATCTCTAGGGTCTTCAAGTGGGCACCTTCTGTCCTCAGTGTTTCGTCGACTATCCCACGACACCTCAAGAGGGCTCAATAGTGACTCTGGCATCCCAGAGTCACTCCCCTCAGTCCCCCACTCAACTCTACACCCAGCTTACTGACTAAGGCTGTCGAGCCCCACTGTCTTCGTTAAAGTAGGTTCAGTGGCAACGGTTCCGTATGGCATACCGCCTACCACAAAACACAATATATGCCCAAACACCACCCTCATTCACGCAATATACACAGGAACGTAATAACTCTAATTACTATGCAACCTATACAAACAAACCAACAGACTCTAACAGGTTTTCCAGAATTCTACAAAACCGAACCGTGGCGAGCCGGTACACAGCCAGCTAGAATCTTTCTGTCTCAACCACAGCCAGTTGCTGCTTCTCTCTACTGCTACAGATAGGTTCTTCACTGTGCGACGCAACTCTTGGCCACTGAATCCGACGTCTCTGAGGAACCGGGTTGTAGAGTGTGCCACAAATCCTCGACAACCCACTTCCACTGGATAAACCTGGTCTCTCCATCCTCGCTGCACTGCTTCAGTGGCCAGATGAGTATACCGCAGTTTCTTCGTCTCATATTCTTCATCTACCGCATCCTCCCATGGCATCAGAGGCACTGCCAGGAATTTTGGGCCCCATGACAAAAAAATCACATTGGGCCCCCTCATATATATATATATATATATATATATATATATATATATATACATATGAAGAGTTCAGATGCAAAAGCCTCTAAATGCCATTTGAAATTTTCTTCTAAAATGATCATTTTTATCAAGCTTGTATATTTAAGTTCAGTAATTTCACTTAAATGACAATTAATAGGTAATCTTTATTATATATATATATATATATATATATATATATATATATATATATATATTATAAAACGGTTAGTTCGAATCCTTGATTCTGATTGGTCAAGAGCTGTGCTTTATTCACGATAAAACACGGCTACGAGCCGCTTCACCCAACGGTTCTATTGATCGCTGCGCAACACTGCGGTTCTATGTTGTTTTTATTTGAGCTTTCATGCATTTTACACATTGGAACGTTGTTGCTGTTCACACTCAGGGACTATTTTTTCCAGCGGAAGGTAGGCTTTTAGTGATTTTACTTCAAGAATGTTGCACTAACATTGTTTTTTACTTAAATATTGTGTGGCAACCGTTTTATAAAAGCAATAAGATATCTTGAGGCAAGTGCTGTATCGTGAATAAGTAACGGCTCAAGGGTTGCAGCCACAACGCTAACAACGCCCTTGAGCCGTTACTTATTCACGATCAGCACAGCCTCTCGTACCTTATTGCTTACATATGCCATACACCAATAACACTAACACTACAGAACATTGACACAAATACCTTATATACAATGTGTGTGTGTGTGTGTGTGTGTGTGTGTGTGTGTGTGTGTGTGTGTGTGTGTGTGTGTGTGTGTGTGTGTGTGTGTGTGTGTGTGTGTGTGTGTGTGTGTGTGTGTGTGTGTGTGTGTGTGTGTGTGTAAGCTTCTCAAACAAATTGCCCTTCATGATAGAAAATAATAAAGTCTGTATAGATGTCATTTACGGCCAAAATTCAGTCTAAATGAATGAACAGATCAAACTGGATTATTTTAATACTGTCTGTAACTTACATGCATGTTGAGGTAAGCTACTTCTTGTTTCTAACTGTATCTACTGTACAGACAGGAGATTTTGGTACAGTAAAAAAGTATTTTTTGGTACAGTAAAAAAGAGCAAGAGAGACAGAGAACCCCACAAATACTCACTGGAATGATGCTAAGTCAACACAATGTTGCTCACCTTCTTCACTGGGACAGGGACAGGTGCAGTTAGTATGTGGAGACTGGGGTGCTGCTGACTCATCTGTTGTTGTTGCTAAATCTGCTAGAAGGGAGATGGATGATTCAATATGAATATACTGCTAAACGTTTCCCTGCACTTATTAAATGTTGATTAAATTTAGGCTAACACTAGCCTGCAGCTAAGTTAGCTAACTTATTTCACTATGGACAACAGGTTTACACGTTACCACTCACAGACTAAAGGCTACTCACCTTTCTTTGTGAAAAACTGGGCTACAGAACGACAGCCTTTATTTATTCTTTCCTCTCTCTCTTTCATTTCTTTCCTTCTGGAAACCAGATTTTATTTTACTATTCGACATTATGGTCTCTGTATTTCTAGCGCACCAGCGCTTAACACCGTCAACGATGCGCGCGCTTAGGCAGGACCAAACCATTTCATGCGGATACATGGGGGTGGTCGGTCAATATGGATATTTACTTTTTGGTCAATGGGGATATTTAACTTTTATTGCCAAAATAAGTGAAATCAAAGACATCGTTCAATTTATTATTAATTGAAATATACTCAATGATTATATATATATATATATATATATATATATATATATATATATATATATATATATATATATATATATATATATATACATATATATTTTTTTTTCAAAAAAGTTTTTACCTATTTGATTGTCCCCCTGTCAGTCAGGGCCCTTGGAATTGTCCTGAACTTTTCCCCCTATAGACGCTTTCAGCAGTGACAACATAAACACACGGTACTGCGCATGTGCATAAAACTGGCCCAAACTTAACTTCCGGCAAACTTGCGCAGACAATCCATAACAAGTAAATAACCATAGTAGCTGGTATTTCTTGACAGTCAAAGAAAATAAATGTTACCTGGCCAAACTGAAATGTGACACTACCAGACCCGTTGAACAAAAATAGGAGACAAGATGTTTTTCTACCGACGTGTCTGATTTACCGCAGTGTTAAGAAACTGTGGCGAGCGGAGCGCCGCGACGAGGCTTTATTAGGTGAACATATCTCTCCTTATTAGCTTCTTACATGCTTGCTAACCTTTTTTTAAGGCGGTGCTCTCCACATGACAGGATGTTGAATGGATATGTGCAGCGTTATGATACATTCTGCTCCCGCTGTTAATGTGTTTGTGTGTGAGAGAGAGAGAGAGAGAGAGAGAGAGAGAGAGAGAGAGAGCTTGCGAATATGCGCTCACACGCAACTCTGCAGTCAAATACAACTTTTCCTTAAATTGTAAAAAACACGGAAATCAATATGTGGCGGTCAGCGCTGATAATGAGTTGGGCTGCCACTAATAAATGCATGGGAAACACTGTACCGGATACTCGGATAAACCTAGCTATTTTAATATAGTATCTAATACAGTCAATGCCGTATTATCCAATGAACAGTATAAACTAACAGAACGGAAGTTAACTTTGGGCCAGCTCATCACCATGGCAACGCGTCTGATGAAAGCGTTCATAGACCGTTTCACAAGATGTAAACAACACTGGTCCAGAAACACTTCCTGTTTCAGTTTGTAACTGTTTTCTTTATTTCACATGTAAAGAAAACATCTTAAAGATATTTGTTTAACTTTTTGATTCAGTTTTAAATGTTCTGTTGGTTGTATTTTATCCCAGCTTTTATGTAGTGTTAAAAAACTGAAACAGGAAATGCTTCTGGACCAGTGTTGTTTACATCTTGTGAAATGGTCTATACGGCGCCCTGCATGGCACTGTTAACTCTAATAGTTGAACAATGCGTGCTAATCCCAGGCCTCAAAACAATATCTGGTTCGTAGGTTATGGGGTAGCAATCTCAGGTGGAAAAATAAGCTGTTGATCAAGATCAGCCAACATCTTCTAGTCCCTTGCAGCTTCCAGTTGTCCTGGGTGAGAATTGGTTTTAACACCTTTTCTTGGTGGTTGCTCGCCTGGGTGGAGGAATATCGTCTTTCTGTGTGTAATGTTTTGCTAGAACAGGTGGCAACTTGTTGGTCAGGTTACGCTTGCCTTCCAATGCTAAAGCCAAACATCGCAGTACTTGGTTATGGTGCCAAGTAAACCGACCTTGGCTAAGAGCTACCTTACATCCTGTCGAAATGTGCCTTAATGTGGCAGGTGATGAACACAAAGGACAAGAGGGATCTTCTCCTACCCAGAGGTTTAGGTTCTGTGGTGATGGGAGAACATCATACATTGCCCTGTTAAGATCCTACTCTCTTCCACTGAGCAAAGGTCTTGCCAGCCCATCTTGCGTTGTCCCACACTCTCCCATCTCATCCACTCTCCCTGCTTGGCCTGGAAAATTACCTTTATACACCTCATCCTCATCTGCTGCTTTCACACCTTGTTGACTACCAGCTTCCTCCTTTGAGCAGGGCCTGCCTTGTGCCAATTAGGAGGAGCTAAACTGAGCCCCAAACTCCCTTTTCCATGCTGTACCTGTCCCACGATGTCACCAGTTTGAAGGGCAGCTTTTGCCTCTACCACAGATTTCTTAGCTGACCACTTTAGAAACACATACAGGTTTGGAACAAAATAATAACAACATTTTAAGGAATGACAGAATTTTCTTTTTTGGGTGAACTTTCCCTTTAAGTCTAGTCCAATACAGAACAAATTACTCTTATGAGCTTCTTTTTAGTGAATCAAATATATTCAGCGTGACCAGTGTAGTATGACTCCTGAATGAATGATTCATATGATCCTATTCATTTTAATGACACATTTCTTAGAATAGGCTTAATTGAATTGAATTTCATGTGTTACAGCAATGGTCAGATTATCATTTGTACAACTGGATTTGAATCATGCAATTTGCAGTTTTTCAGTAAACCGGTGCAGTGTTATTTTACTATTAATCAATTTTAGTATTCATTTTATTTATCTTTTATTTATATTTTTCATTCAAATGTTTTTTTTTTGTTATGATAGGTGTTTGTCATTTTTATCTATCATCATATCAATCATTTATCTATCTATCTATCTATCTATCTATCTATCTATCTATCTATCTATCTATCTATCTATCTATCTATCTATCTATCTATCTATCTATCTATCTATCTATCTATCTATCTATCTATCTATCTATAAATATATTAAATTATCTTTATTTCAGTTTGTCATTTTACTTCATCTTCAACTTATTTTGATATTTCAGTTTTTCATTTGTTTATCTAATATTTATATTTTATTGTAACCCAGCTTTGTTTCAATTAACAGAAGCATTCATTTAAAATAGTTTTAGTTAATGAAAAGAAGTGGGCGGCAGTAGCTTAGTGGTTCATGTAGGTTGTCTAAAAACTGGAGGGTTGGTGATTTAATCTCCGGTTCCACCAGACCAAGTGTCGAGGTGTCCATGAGCAAGAGTGAATGGGTGAATGTGAGGCAATATGTAAAGCGCTTTGGTTACCATTTGGTCTGTGAAAGCGCTATATAAATGTAGTCCATTTTACCAACAACTGGTAAGTACCTCTTTCTTATTTACTTACGCAGTATATTATATACATCTGGTCCTTAGTGTTAATTTTGGTGTTAATCCATGGTTGTTCCTTAACATTACTGTGCTGGAATCAGACTATTCCCTGGATTAAAGTGGAGTGAGGTCAGTGCATTGCAATAACTCAAGCAAGAAAACTCTACGGAGTGTAAAATGAATAATGAAGTTGTCCCTGAGCCACTAATATGACCTCAGGGCTGTGATCCAAACAGTTGCCTCAGTGTTTGGGTGTAGTCGACTTGGGGTATCCTTCAGACCCTTCAGCCACTGAAACGAAAGCTGTCTCACTGCGGTTAGTAAAATAGTTGGACAGTGAGAGCATGTGGTGGCCACGATTCAAGGCAGTCTGGGTGAGCAATGGAACTGCTGAGATCTGGAGGACAAAAGTGAGAGAATCAGCAAGAAAACACATTGACCTGGTTTAAATTTACATGGAAGAATTTTATGAAAAGAATTGTCCACTGTCAATGTGTATACATTGTTGCATTTACTTGGCAGCATTTATAAAAAAGAAAGTTATTAAAAAAATGGATGTCAACAGTATAGGGTGTGATCTACAGTATGACCAAATATCACTGCATTTATCTTGTTTTATGACTACTGCCAAACTTAATATGTCATTAAAATGTGATTATGTGCACCCTTTTATGATCTGGTTTATTGTATGTAATAATAAGGGCTTGTTCATGTTTAGATAAGCAAATATAAGGACACACACAACACATGCAAGTGATATTTAACACATCTGTCTGTCATCTCGTCAGCTTTCAAAAGTTAAGAGAACAGCTGGCTGATTCAGTTATTTGACTGCCATAATACAGTCTGAAATCTTTATTGGATTGCATAACTCTTCTGGCAACATTTGAGGGCAAGACGTGAAATAATAATATTATAAGCTCCCTGATTGGTGAGTCGCTCTTAATCCCCACCCACATTCCACAGTAACTGCTTGCTCTGAGAGCTTCATGTTTTTCCTGGCTAATTACACCACTAACATATTCCAAAATTAATATTACCGTATCCTCCGCATCAATAAAACATACAAGTTCTTTCTTACCTGAGCCTTCTCTGAGGTTTCCTCACTCCTAACTCTTTCAGTTTTCATTAGTCTCTTTGCTTCATTTCAGAGGGAGGAATTTCATGAATAGCTGGCAAAAGTCTGAAAGCAATCTTTTGTTTCAGAGTACCTTAATTTACCAGGAGCTAGAAGTTCATCAGAGTTTGGAAAACAAAAGTCTCTCATATATTCTAAGCTCTGCCGGCTCCATGCAGGGAATGGGATGGGTTTCATACATCTCCGAGCCAAGTTCCTTTGAGTCCATTGGGGGGAGGGGGGGCGGCATCAGCCATGACTCAGTCTTTCAAGTGTTATCCGAGCCAAGACATCTGCATCGCTCAAGAGGAGGTTACTGAGGCGCAGATTTGGAACACTCAGCGTTGGGAATTTTGGGAAGCAGTGATGCCTATCAATGACCCACTTTGATTTCGAAATGCTAATTTGTTCTTTGTTGCCACAAGATGTTGTTTTTGTGTGACTGATTGTCTGAGGAACCACTGATTTTAAGAGGAGAAAAGATCAGTAAGCTTCCTGTCATCATTTTCCTCAGGTGCTGCCATAGCCTGTGCTAATGTTCACAGCCAGAGGGAAGGTGTGTGTGTGCTGTCTGAGTTCAGCAATAGATTGCAAGACTCTCTTAAAAGTGGTGCAGTATTACACCACTGTCCTATTATGTTTTTCATTTTTTTTCTGTCCTCTGATTTTACTGGAGATAACAGAATTGAACTGATCATCCAAAAGTGGATGTTTCTTACTAGTTCAGACATTTTCCGGTGAAAATTATTATGTTGGTCATACTTCGAAAAAGAATAATCTTTGATTCTGAATGACAGTATCCACACCGGCGCCGTAACTGACAGCCGTGTCAAGGGGGGTTAAGTACTCGTGTAAAGGCCTGTTCACACCGGGACGAATTTCGTGCGCGTTACTCGCCGATGTTTAACGCCTCATGACTAAACAAAGGGCGCCAATGTGAGTGTTCACACCGACGTGCAAAACGGCACGCGTAAAAGCGTAATTTTTTTTACAAACGCCTCGTTTTTTTAGTTCGACGTGCCGCGTCAGAAACTATCCGACCAATGAAATTGGCCCTTTTGCTCACGTGTTTGGAGCTTCTGAAGAAACACAAAACAGTCTTGCCGAGCACACATATGCAACGGTGAAGAAGATATAGGCATCGCAGTCTACACAGCCAGGAAGAAATAAGACGAGGAAGATGCAAGGCAAGATGAATGTAGAGCTGCTGTTCTCGTTGGTGCTAGAACATAAAGAACTATATGACAAACACGACAGCAACTACAAACATCTTGATAAAAGATAACTGTTCTGGAGTGGTATTGCATGGCAAATGGGCGCCATCTAATGTCAGGGAACGAATTTGAATGTTCAATCTGCTCATCATCAGCGAAAATCGCTGGGGTGTGAACACAAAAAACGCGTTGAAAAACACTGACGAATAATGCGTGCTGATATTCGTCCCGGTGTGTACGGGCCTTAAAGTTGATAATTCCATGAATGACTGCAATTGCAGATTTCAAACAGAGATGGCAACAAAGAGGAAAAAAAGCTCGGCTGCAGCTTTAAGATTACGAGTTTTGTTTAATACTCTTACTCTAAGTATTAGAATTTATAATACATATGCTTTTATCTGATTGTGTATGTCAGATGTACATGTAGGGGGTAAACAATGAGAAATGCATGATGTATAGTTGTCATTTATTTTCTTGAAGGATTTCAATTATTACATTTGTAACAGATTTTTCTCTTACACTAGTCTTTTCAGTCGAGGCACATGTGGACATGAAAGTGCTAGGATAATCTTTCACGTTTTATTGTGTCTTTCCTTTTTCAGCTAACAGTACCCGTGTGTGTCTTTGTGCAGTCCTGTCAGTGTGTGACCTCCCATGTCCTAGAGTCCTGCCACCACACCCCCTAGCTCTCAGCGCGTCTATTCCACCCTAGACAGGAGCCAGGTTGCCAGAGCTACGCTACTCCCACCCATTAGCTGCAGGAATCCAACATAACCATGGTAACAAGTCTCTCACCCCAGGGGAGATGAGCAACAGAACTGAAAGACTCCATTCAATTTCCACATCCCCAGTCCACTAGGGCTGACAGCCTCTCATCGTTTGTGTTGCAGTGGGCAGGGGTATGTGCTCATTAAAAAAGCCAACACACACTCACTCTCTTTCTATACACAAGTCCGTGGACACACACTGCCATACATGTGCTTCACATTATCTTCAAAATTAGACCTCATCGTTCCTCAAAATTTGAATGCTTGAATTGCATCTGCCCACTTGCCTGACACAAGATAAGATTGGGCATGTATTCCAACTCCCTACATAGTTATGTTTGTATATCTTGGTGTGTTTCCACCCTCATGATTTATGGTGTCAATCGGCACTCCTAAAGATGCTGGATCAATACTTCTATTCACCTTTGCCACCCTTTCTTAATAATTCAGATGTTGTGTCACTGACTTATTTGGTTTCTGATTATCACATTTGGTGTGTTATTTCGGGAATCAAACAATACAATCAAAAAATACAAACTGTTGGTGAGAAAAGTAAAATGACCCAGTGCCGACACCTGAGGCACACTGGCTTTCTTTGGAAGCATATGCCTGTTCTAATCTGTGGATTTTAATCCATGTTTCTCCATTTAGTCACCACAATATCTAGAGACCCATCTACTCCCTCAAGTGATAATGGCATTGGAGCGCATGCTTCAGATGTACCTCGATGAATCCATGCTGATGAGATCCAAGAAAGGTTAATGAAGCACAATGGGAAATCAGCCCTCCTCCACTAGTGCTGTGAAGAGGCTAAAGGATTTCTCTCTAGGTGGAGTGGGAGAGAGCAGTTTCAGGTTCTCTCCAGCGACCGATGAAGCAGCAGTGCCCACACTGCCTGAATCAAAGCCCGGCCCAGCCCCAGTGCGCAGGGAAACCATGCAGGCTTTCAATTATTAGTCAGGCTGGGGACTGGAGAATGGAAGCAAGATGTAGGAAACTCTGCTGGCAAAACTTCATAAGTTCATATATCAGTTACTCTACTTTTTTAAGGCAAAATAGATGTTAGGAATAGAAAATGTTAAGAGTGGAGAAACATGAGCTAGTCTGAGGTTTTTTGAAGAGAAAACTGTAATGGGCAGTGCTTAGATTCTCTTGATACAGTATTGAGGGTGGTGATTACTACGTATATTTGTGCTTTGATTGCACAATTTCAGGTTAATGACTTTTGTATCTTTTTTTGGACTTATTTACACTTTAGACGTCTTTTTTTTTACACTGCAACCTGTGTTGTTGAGTTTTGAACTGGCCTTTGTAATAAATCATTTAAAATGACTCATGAACTCATGAACCAGTTTATTCATGAATTCAAAGAATAGATCAAATTCAGAGTTTGTACTTGAATGTCTATGAGATTTATGAGTTTATATTTTTTTATAATTTTACACATTGTTATATTATATTTCAGTTTTACACAGGAAATGCAATTTAAAGTTTGGAAACTTTGGAAAGAAAAATGCATATTGCATTCGAAACATACCCAAAGGAATTTAAAATTGATTTGTGAATTGAAATCTGGAATATTAGTACCAAATCCTACTTAAAACTTTGCATTTGTTCTTTTCATGATCGGATTAGCCTAGAAATCTAGACGCACCCTAGCGGCAGCAAAAATTATTTTGCAGCAAAGCGTGGTCTAGCAACTCTCCATTGACCTTTCAGCTGGAAAACCCCAACTCTGGAAAGGCCAATCACATCGTGTATAGAGTCGGCGGGCGGGCTTAACAAAATGACGACAGAGTTGCGACGGTCAGAGCCAGCTCGGACATATTCGGTTTTAAGTCGTTAATCCTCGAATGCGGCCGGCACCACGCGTGCTGTTACAAAAAAGCTGTGGCGAAACGATCAACTTGTCATATTTGCCACGCTCGTGCTGTGTCGTCGAGGATAAAGGCTTTACTCTGTGTCAGCGCGCGCTCTGATCGTTTGCACGGACCTCTCCCAAATCATCTCCACCACTCCGAAGTGCCACTACTCTGCCCCGTTTCCCTCGTAAGCTGATATTAGTATTTAAACATTCTCTATGATATTATTTTTTTAATGACACACTGTCTCTTTCTCTCTCATACACACACAAACACATACTGTCTCTTTCTCTCTCACACATATGTAGGCTAGTTATAAACTCTTTAGACTTTTAATGATTAGTGTTTTATTTTTAAAGTTTGTGGGTCGTGTAAAAACAAAAAAAAACTTATTTTGGGGATGGATTCCAGGAAATCTCCCTTATTTTCAATGTTCAATGTTGACAGCTGGAGTGGATACGATAAAAGTTTAAAATATCAACTTGCTCCGCTGAGTACGTCACCTTCTTCGTTGCTCTGATTGGCTTTAGTGCTATCCAATTGCGTGCAGAGAGAATTTGAAAGACAACCATTTATCCCGCCCCTCGGATTGAGCCCTGCAATGATGAGTTTCCAGACCTAACATCTTGATGTAGGTCTGGCATGTCCAGGCTATGTTTGGATAGCTATCTGCTAAAAAATGAATGATGTGATCAAGAGTAGCACCACTTATTGCCTCATAACTCTCCTCTCTCTTGTCTGCATAAATAGTGCTTGATGACACTGGTCCCTCCTTCAGAAACAGGAAGTACAGTAACTGGTCAAGGGTGGAGTGATTGCGAGTGCGAGATAAAGATAAAAACAGAGAGAGGGAAAGATAGAGCAAGCACATTGGCTCTAAGCCAGATACACAAAACCTACGTGAGCAATACACCCGTGTCTTTTTAGAAACCTCATTTGGGAAGTTCAGCATCACTACACATCAACATCAATGACCTCAGAGGCCCCAAAAAGGTGGAGTGTGAGCATGACGAGAGCTGGTGAGTTGTGGTCTGAGGGCGGAGGCTGTTTGTTATTAGAAATATGGGTGTGGTGTCAGTGCAATGAGATCTAGGTGGGTTGTGAAATTAATTGAGGGTGCGTCCATAGTTGCTTCTTTACGATGTTGCCTGCTCAGCAGAGCTTGTGCGAGTTTGTCCGCATCTTGCTTTCTAACAGATGTGCAACTCAAAGCAATTCAAAACAGGCTTTTAACGCTGCACCTCGCAAGTCAAAGTTCAATCCAGACATGTGACGTGGGAGATGAGCAACAGTCTATCAGCAGTGCCTGGACCCATGTCGAAAGGAACAGGGCAGAACAACAAATATTTGGCAGCCATTCGCCCATCCAAAAGCACACAAGAGCAGCCCCCAGTCGAATGTTTGCTTTGCTGGTGGAGAGTGTCTCCACTTATCACACTGTTTTCACTGAGGTCATCACAGACGTCAGAAGAGTGTGGTTTCAGCCAGTTCTTTCTCTCTCTCTTTCTCGCTCTGCCCACTGCAGCACCGTTGAGGATGTATGTATGATACGAGTGTTAGTTTCACACCCATAACGCCCCTCACCGTTAGTCCAGAAAATCCCCAGAGTTGACCTCCTCCCTCAAAGGTTGTCAAACCAACCAAAGAACTTGCAAAGAAACTGGCCTCTTTGTCTGTTGTTTTCTTTCTATGAAAACAATGGGCTCTGATCTGGTTTGGTGAAAGGATAATATGATTAAAAAAGGGAGTAGATTGAATATTCTAGTCTCTTTTGGGATCAGGTCACATTTGTCACAGAACTTACCTCATCTAGAAAATCAATTTTCATTAGGGTTAAGTCATAAAGGTTATTGTTGATGTCAGTGTAAAAACTTACATGTTGCCAAGCCAACATGTATCATATGTTTCTGTCACTAATAAACAGTGAGATTTATGACCGAAAGAATACCTATATTTTTCCCTAATCAGTCCCAGAGAGACACATTTTCTGCTCTGATTTTGTGGGCAAATGTGTTCAACGAAGTTGAGAGTATTTAATTAGCCCAAATAATAAATAAAATACTTGAACTTGCCAGATTTGGTGGTGTATTAAACTGAAAACCACCTACATCATTCAAAAGTTTAGGATCAGTAAAATTTGTCATGTCATTCTTGGTACATTGCTTAAAACATCCGAGATCAAATGAGACATCCAAGATGATATCATCATGATCTGGCTAATTAGGTTATTCGAACACACCTTCCTGTTATGATTAGTATAGCTGGATTGAGTTATCTGAGATAATTGCATGTTCATGTACTCTAAAAATGCTGGATTGTTTAAAACAAAAGTTGAGTCAAATATGGACAACCCCAACTATTGGGTTAAAAATTTTAATTTAAGACTTAAAGGGATACTCCACTTTTTTGGAAATAGGCTCTTGGTTAAACAGTTGAGTTTTACTGTTTTCGAATCCATTCAGCCAATTTTCTGATATTTAGAAGACTATCAATAACCAGATAGTTTCTGGTCTCATTGACTTCCATTAGTACACTATGGTTTGTTTCATAGTCACGGTTTGTCACGGTTTGTTTGTTTTCTTAATAAGAGTACATTTATCTCTGTAATTACTGTGCAAATATTGTTGTTTCGCATTGTTACATATAGTTAGTAGTGTTTTTACCCATTTTAATTGTGTTTTTACAGGGTAAGTGTAACTCCTGCGGGCTGTAGGCTAAATTAAAGTGGTGCTTGTTACCCCCATATTCTGTGTAGTTACAGTGTAAATGAGGAGTGTTCAGGCACATTGTTGGCCCGTTGCTCTTTTGAGGCAACTAAAATAGACACCATTGACCAATTAAAACCTGCTCTAAAGTCTGTCAATGGCGAAATATTGTTTTTGTTATTTAATGAGCGCATTAGTAATAACACATGGATGTGCTGCTGCACACAACCCTTTTTATAATATGAAAAATTAAAGGATTAAAAGGATTAAAATTAAAAGAGTCAAATATTATTAATGAGTCTCTTGGACATAAATGAAGATGGATTATTAGACGTTAAAAGGCCGTAAGAGATGCTTCAACTGTAGCCTGGAATATATTAACAGAACCTGTTCATTTTAAAAATAATTACATTATAAATAATTTGCTTGTATATCTGGTTGTACCTGTTTATTACCCAAAACTGAAAATATTGTTCCCCTTATATCTACAGCACACGGGAGTACACTATTATTACAGAAATATACACCATCATTTCGGTTTAATTATGCAGTTGTTTGCGTAATATAAAGTGTTACCAATTCCTGTGATGGCAAAGCTGAATTTCAGCATCATTACTCCAGTCTTCAGGCCAGGGTCACATGATACTTCATAAAACATTATAATATGCTGATTTGGTGCTGAAAAATATTATCAATTATCAATGTTGAAAACTGTTGGGCTGCTGCTTAATATTTTGGTGGAAACCATCATACATTTCTTTGATAAATACAAAGTTCAAAAGGAACAACATTATTGGAATTTCATTTGTAACAGCGTAAAATTTTTAAAGCTGCAGCGCTGATTCAGTGTAAGCAGAGATATCGATCTTTTAAAAATCAGGAAGTATATTGCCTACAAAAACAACTCGATTGGGACTACAGCTGGGTTTTAGACGTCACTAACCCATACCTTTGCATCAACCCTCCCTCTGAATTATGCAAAAAAGGGCATGCGCATACTTAGCTCTCTGTGCTGCGCATTTTACAGAGGACAGCTTCTAGAATCTCCACGAATTCAATGCTGGATTCAACAAGAAGCTGTTACTAAAACATGAAGCAGATCCAACTTTAAAACTAGAGGCAGCAGTTGTTTGGCCACAACCTGTAAGTAGGCTAAGACTTAATCATTTTAAATGTATTTGCATGTATAATTCCAGACGTCAGCGTTGTGTTTTATTTTTATTTATTTTTTCAAATGCCAGCGCTGGCTTTATAGCCACTATAGGCTACTAGTTATGCCATTTTCACATTATGGACCTGAGTTTTGTATAATTACTAATATTTTTTTAAAAAAAATCATGTATATATACTTTATGACGTTTTTTTCGTTTTGATCAAGAACGTAAACTAATGCCAACGCTGTTTGAGTATAACATTAGTAGCCAGTCAGTTGCTATTGTAGCCAGTCAGATGCTATTGTGTTAAACAAACGTGTATAAAGTAAAAAAATGTAGCAAATTATCATTCAGAAACGTTTAGCAAGAGCCGTGTGTGGTGAGGTTCTGCTTGACTCTCTTCATCGCGCTTCTCGGACTCGGATTCTGCCTCAAACTGAGACACCATTATTTACTTTATTGGACCGGAGCGCAGGCACGTTTCGCCCGTAAAGGTAATGGGCGTTAACCTTCCGGACAACGTGAGTGACAGTTTAGCCAATCACCACAGACCGGCCCAAACTAACCAATCTGAGCTCATGATGTGTTTCTGAAGGGAGTGTTTTCATAGAATCAGGAAGTCTAACAGTCAATCAGAACAGAGGAGAGCGCGGCTTACAATAAAGGTGAAGTTTATGAAAAATAAGACTTTTTAAAAAGAAAAAACACGAATACATGTTATATTGCACCCCATAAACACAATCATGCAAAAAAAAGCAGTAACCCCCTTTAAATTAAAGCCATCCTTGCTAAATAAAAGCAATCGTTACTTTTAACGGCAGCTTCTGCACTGTCAAGGAGAGACAATCCCATGATGGTAGCTCCGTGGAAAGAAAAAGGGATGCAGGAATTAGGTAATTAATATTTTTATCTAGTTCTTATCAATTTACCACACTGACTTCACAATTTGATATTTTTTCACAGTAAACTAAAATTGCTCATCCTGTGGCCCTTAAAGAGTGAGTTTCCTTGACAAAAAAGAATTAAATAAATAAAGATATGAGCAAAAATGGCTAATAGCATATATTTTTTTGGCGATATGATACATGGTGGCACAAGCAGCACCAGCTGGGAGGGGGTGTGAGCGTTGTGCTGTACCCAGAACGTGTATGGAACCTCCCTCCTCGCTCTCACCATCCCTCCTGGACCAAACTGTGCTTTGTTCCCCTCCCAAAGGGGAAGGAGATTAATTCAGTGCTGGATCAGGTAAGCCCAGTGATTTTACCGGGGTCCAGCGTCTTTTGGGATTAGCTGCACATTCGCCCGGCAGCTGGGGGATGAAAGTGGAAGTGTGGCTTGCAAATGGCCTCCAGGCAGGAAAGGAGCCTTGACAGGTACACTAGGATAAACACTAATTGTATTCAAAAAAACACATTGTCTGCTTTGATACATATCAAGAAGGGTTTCTCTTTGTGTTTGAGCATCTGTCCTCTGCTTTTAAAATGTGCTGTGACTGTGAAATGTCTGTACTGATAATCTAATGGGTTGCCACAGATTCATGTAATCCTCAATAAGTGGACATATAAATATAAATGTGACAATCTGCATGATGTTTCAATAATGTGGGATGTCTGTGCATTAGGAGATGAGTATATACTATATAGCCCCTTTCACACAGCGCGCTGATGCCGGAAAATTGCCAGAACGCCTTCTGTGTGAACGCAAACACGACCCGGGATTGATACCGGCATCGATGCCAGGTTGGGGACCTAGTAACATTGCTGGAATCAGTTCCCTAACATGTGCTGTGTGAACAAAAGCCAGGACCAATGCCGTAAAGGGTGTGTCATAGTGAGGACGCTAGTGCCATCGCGCTACTCTGTTGCTTTTAGAAGAAAGTTTGTGTTCGTCATCAACAAAGAAAGGACGAACAAATGTCTGCAAACTGGAGCGAAGCAGAGACCAGGAACTCCTCACTATCCGCGCTGAAGCTGAGATCGTTCACCAGCTTTGTGGAACGTTATGCGCGTGTACATACATCCTGATGTCATGTGTCGCTCCAGACGCGTTCTCATCCTTCAGCGTCATATAGAACGTTATATGACAAAACGGCGTTATATGAAGCGCATGGTACCCTTTATCGTTTATATAACACGCGCTGTGATGGTTAGGTTTAGGTGTGGGTAGGGTAGGGTAGTCTCATATTACGCTGAAGGATTTATGACGCCTTGAGTTTGCGTGTTATATAAACGATAAAGGGTACCATGTGCGTAGTATAGCGCCGTTTTGTCATAAAGTGCTTTATGTGACGCTAAAGGATGAGAACGGGCTCGCTCTTTCCTTTCCATGTGTCAAATCACTGGCAGTGTGAATGAACCGAAATCAAACAATCCCGGGACAAATACCAGGTCACATTATCCGTGTATTTTCCGGAATCTCTGTGTGAAAGGGGCTCAAGTTGACTTTGGAGTTGGGGTAGACTGAACGAGAAAGGGGGAAGGATAAGGGCAGACTTTCCTCGCTCTCAAGGCGATGGTGATGCAATGGTCCTACACCTGAATCTCGGTAGCTGTCTCCACTGTCTCCTGTCACCTGGCCTCTGTGTACATTTCCCAAACACAGCACTACTGCTGAATCCAGGAGAAGGTTCTCACTGCAGAACATGAAATCCAGGAGGAGGAGTTGGATCCAGATCCCACCTTGTTGGGATCCCTACTCCTCCGACATTACATGTACCTAAACCTACCTATCTCTGCCCCCTGATCCCTAACCTCACCTCTAATCCTACCCATCACCATCCCTTAGATCTGGATCCAACTCCGCCCCTGGATTGAGTACTCACAGTATTCACAGTACTTAAAAAGTACAAGGATGGTCACTTCTGGTGAGATTCTGAAGTGTGCATACGATGGATACTTTACTATCCCATGTGGCCACAGGAGAGGATTTATGCAAGGCAGTGAAGCGACACAACTGACGCAAGGTCACATGGTAATGACAACATGATAATTGGCCTTTCCAAATACTCACACTTGCTATCTTTGCACTTGACCACTTGTCAAAATGTTTTCTGTATTTGACCAAGCATTAGCACGCATTGTGTTTATCATTGTGTGAAAATAAGTTTTTTAGGAAAGTAAAGTAATCCAGCATCCTTAGACCTTCACCGGAAATACATCATGCAGTGCCGTGCATAGAGCCCATTAATCAAAATAATAACTGCCTACTCAAGAGAGCATGCAATGTCAATTGTGGAAGGGTGGAGTTAAGTTTTACAAAATACTGTACATTTTCATTTTATACAGACTTTAAGGTCCACTCTTTTTTTTTACAGATTAATCTACATGGGTTTTCTAAGTTCAGACCGTACTCATTAAGTAATGGGCTATATGCACGCATAAGTTCCGCATTTGACACAAGGATGCTCGTCAGTTTCTGGTTGGGGAGATTAAAGCGGAGGAAAACCGAGGAAAACGGGATTACGGCAGAGTCTTAAAAATGTACTGTCCTCCCGTCTTTGAAACGAAACTTTCATACGTTTAGATGTAATTTTATATATAGTTATGTTTATTTAATATAATTTAAAAAAGAAGCATAAACACAATGAGGGGTGTCTGTTTTGTCTGTTTTGTGTAACGTTTCTTTAGTATAACCATGGAGTATAAAATTCAATATAATTCTCGGTATTGCATTGGACTTCTACGATCGGCGGAAGTAATCGAGCATCCTTACACCTTCACCTTCACACTGCTGTTGCATCTGGTATTAAATGTAGCTCATATTTGAAAAAATATATATATTTTAAATGCTGGAATCATTATTCAGTGTACAGCAAATAAGACAAGATTATGCATAACTACAATAAAAAAGTTCAAGCTCAGTATTTGAAAAGGAAATCTGATTTACAAAATCAGCATATTAGGCCAGTTCAAGCAGTGAGTTTGAACAACTCACACAAAAAAAGCTATTTTGAAGAAAATCACTCAATGGTACATGTTCAAAAGTCACAGAGGTGTTGTGGGTGCTTGCTATGCCATCTACTGTACATGGATGCAAAGTTATTCTCAGTTTGCTTTTAGTATGTTGCTATGCACTTGCTATATTGGGTTCTGAATAGCTTTTGGCATTTTGCTGTGTGATTGGTTGCTATAGGCTGTTCTGTTAGTGCATCTCAATTCATGTTTTCACTATTCTTTGCTTTTTGTAGCATAAATAGTGTGAGTAGTGTTCAAGCTGAAAAATACCCTGATAATGTACTTAATTAACCAAAAAAAAGTGTGTTATGATGGAAACTATACAAGTTACAGCGCTAACCCTAACCCAACCGTCACAGCTTTCCTTACTAAGCAGAGGGTGAGGGGGTTTCAGGCTCCAATGTTGAATGACAAAATAAGTAACCTTATTAACCTTATTAAAAGTAATACACACGGTCATGGTCTTTAGCTAGCCTAGAAATCTAGACGCACCCTAGCGGCAGCAAAATAATTTTGCTGCAAAGTGTTGGCTTAACACAGATGACGGCAGAATTGTGACGGTTCTGTGCCGTGATTTCCATTGGTGATTTCCCTGATACTTAAAAACAAACAAGACGCAGCTGGCGAACTGCGGTCTTTCCAATTCGGCTTTGCCCGCGACTCGGATGACTTGGAGTTAAGAACATAACTTAAGTCATTCTTAAAAAGGAAGATGCGTTCGGAGTTTTGACGACCGGATAAGGCAAAAGTTTAATATATCAACTTTCTCCGCTGGAGAGAAAACCATGGGAAAAACGCATGGCACTCACTCAGCCACAGCCATCATCGCTCTGGTTGGTTAGCGCTATCCTATGGTGTGCAGAGGGATATTGAAAGACAACCTTTTATCCCGCCCCCGGATTGAGGTATGCCAATTGTGAGTTCCCAGACCTAACATCTTGATAGGTCTGGGCTGCATTCAGCCTCAGACAAACGTCGTACAATGTTTTTTAAACAGAAACGGTGATGCGTTGAACACCCCGTTCTGCATGACGCAAGAGTTGCAACTATGGAGCCCGATAAGGCCATTCTCTGTGTTCTTTGTGAAGAATTTGCGGAGCCTAATGAAGTCGGTATAAATATGTGTTTAATATTACAAAATAGCCTATGCCCGATGTTACAGTAACTGCACTTTGCGGCCCAGAACACAAGAGAACATCCCAATCAAGTGAAGGGATTTGTGGAAACTGAAAGCACACATATTACCTAATTCAGACTAAAACACATTCAGTTTTAGCCTCACACACTAACTTTATTTGCATCTCATAATGTTTTAATAACCTATTTTCTTTCTCATTTTTAGGAAAAGCACTTACCATTTTTTACTTCTATACTAAATGTCATAGACTTGCAATGAAGCTAAAAAATATAATAAAGTTTAAACTACATCATTATGTTGATATCCTATATTTTTACAATAAATGACAAACATATCTTCTAATATCCTCAGTTGTTGCATATAGTGATCTGCATTGAACACATTTGTAAATTATTTTCCTTGAACACATTGTGCGAGTTCACTTTAATACCGCATGCTTTATATACATGTTGCTGCTGATTGGATTGCAGTTCTGACACACCCACCAAACAAGAGAAAACATATCTCAAACCCCGTTGTGCACCGTTTTGAACTTAAACGTGCCCCTTGTTTGCCAGGCTAGGTCTTTAGCATGTTGCTATGCAGTTGCTATTGCGCTCTGGGTGTTTTTTTAGCATGTGTCCAGGTTTTTCAGTTTTTTTTAGCATGTTGCTATGCAGTTATTTACTATTCTTTGCCTCTCATTTGAGTATCAGTTGAGTAATTGACTGTTTGGGTTAGGGTAAAGTTAGAAGAATAAGGGGTTAGGGTTAGCAAATTAAGTTGACATGTACTTATAGTCAGTAGAATCTGTTGGGGCACATTAAAATAAAGAGTTAGCTGATATTAAGCAGACCATCTACCAATAGCCTACTCTTATCAGATTAGTTGACATGTAGGTGCAACTATTACTTATATAGTAAAAATAATATCCATTTAAGCCCACCGGCAACTATATTGTGTCATTTTCCTTTTGTAAGTATTTTTCTAGATGTTATCCATGATGTATGTCTCAATGCCATGCAAGGAAACAACCAAATAAAGGATTTCAAGAAAAAAAAGTTATTCACTTCCTTCCTGTCACATTAGGCGGTCAACTTCTTACCCCTACTTCCAGGAAGCTTGACAAAGGCAAACACTCCCAAAGAAAGCTCCTTTTCATATTACTAATAAGTATTTTTGTTGTTGTTGACATATATATATATATCTACATAATCATAAAGGTCTCTAGAATCCTCCAAACAAAACAAATCTTACAATAGATCTATAGTTTTTTGTATACTTAATCAAAAGTCCAAAGCGGCAACTATAGTTGCCGGTGGGCAAATGCCTTGTAAACATATATCATGGGGTACTGGGATATACGGTGTTGATAGGTTTTCAAGGTTATTGAACTTGTTTAGTGCATAAACATAACTTGACCCTTTAAATGACATCTCTACTGTTAATAAGTACTGTCTGTATGCACTGTTATTTTAGTTTTTTGCCATTTTGTCATTTGTTTTTTATATGTTTAATTTTTTCTTCATTCTATTTATTTGTATTTATTTTGTATATATTTATTTATATAACTTTTTGATACACAATGTCCTGTTATGGCTGCACTTTGTTCTGCACTCTACCACTTTAACCCTTGTGCGGTGTTCATTTGTGGTTTACAGTCGGACTGTTTGTGGTCTCAGAGACCCCAGGCAACAAAATGTAATTTTGTAACAAATTTTGTACAAATGTAATTTGTTAATTTTTTTTAACAAATTACATTTTTTGATATATGCATATCTTCATATTATGAAATCATAATTATAACAATAGAAGTTACTTTTTGTCAAAGTTTAGCAGTTTGTTTTTTGTACTGAAAAATATTTTTCAATAATGTTACATTATGATTAGAATCAAACCTGAACAGGATGTTACAAAGAGAATAGTTGGATTCTTTAGAGTTTATCATTTATTTCAAACATCTGTTTTTCATATAATTCAAAAAAATGTGTGAAGTCTTCATTTCCACTTCATTTCCAGGATCCTCATGTCTCCACACCTGAACTCACTCCCTCAATCAGCTCCCCTGTTCATCTTGTTTTAGGTAGGTAGATTCGTTCTATCACGGTGCGGTGCAGGCAGGAGAATACAGGAGTCAGGATACCAATAACGACAATATTTAATCACAATTCAGGCAGGATGACAGGTTACAAGAACACGCAGGGTAACATTCAACATTGACCGACCAAGACTGGAAGAAACAGAGCAAACTAAATAAAAGCACAAATGAACACTAACAAGGTGCAAACAGGTGAAACAGATGATCATGACGATGAACAGGGGGGCTGATTGAGGGAGTGAGTTCAGGTGTGGAGACACAAGGATCCTGTGAAGGAGACAGAACGGTGCCGGAGACTGTGACAATTTCTTTCTATTTGAGTTCTTTCTGATTTAGAGGATGAATTTTGTCCATTGACAAAAATAATTAGATTGTAATCATAATATAACACTATTGAAAAACAGATTTTTTTTCCAGTGCAAAAAATGCCTAAACCTTGACAAAAAGTTACTTATATTGTTATAATTGTGATTTCATAATATGTAGATATGAATACAACTGGAAAAACTTGTGAAAATATGTCTTTCATTTAGTCAAATAGCAAATAGTGGAGCTCTGCAGCCATCTACTGGTTAAAGTGATAATTTGTTACTTTTAAAACGGCATTTTCCAAAAGATGGGCAAAAATCTTACACTAAACCATGTCAAATTATCCATGTTATCCCCATAAATGAAACTTAAAATATGGGTAAAAGACCCCAAACAGCGCACAAGGTTTAAGACAAATGGATTTGTTGTTTGTTGTGGTTTCATATTCAAGAGATTATAAGACTAGATTACGCTTTTTTTGGGTTCGCATCAAACGTTCTTCGACTTTTATACACAATAAATTTGTTTATGAATAAAGATTGATCTGTTGAAAGCAGTTGTTTTGAGATAGATGCCAAATGTTCTTCTCCTATTCATATTTAACATTGAGGGGTTGCATACAACATATTTGCCCACCTGGCAACTTTAGTTGCCGCACATTCAAATACGATTTAAAAAAAAAAAAAAACCTGGGAAATTAAATGCAGAACATGTTCACATAGGACATTATTAACATGACTATATGCATGAAACCATTCAGAAAAATTTGGGCACAAATGGGTTAAAGGGGACCATCGAAATAAAGTGTCACAATAGTTGCTTTTCAAAGTAGTCCTTCTCAGCTAACACCATTCAAAATTAGTAGTGTTTTCTGACAAAATGTATAGCCTAATAAATTATTTGTTTAAATAATAGATATTATAAATATTCAGATACTATCGCAGCGAGAGGCATTGAAACAGAGCGAGGCCGGTGTGGTGTTAATGGGGGTCAGACTGCGCACCACACCGGTCTTAAGTCTCATGGAGGAGCTCTGGAAGGATAAAGGGAGGAGTGACGACAGAGAAGGATGAGAGAGGACCAGGCCTGGGACATTTATGTTAGTGTCTTAGTTTTTGTTTATTTGGCAGTCATCCATGAGGGGCTGCTGCTTTACTTTCATTTTGTTGTTTGTTTATTTGGTAATACTTTAGTTGAGGGTCCAATTCTCACTATTAACTAGTTGTTTATTAGCATACATGTTACTAGGATATTAGCATTTACTCACCCCATTCATTCAAGGCCTATAGGCCACGAAGATTGGCTTTCAATATTTAGAAAATTGCCTCTCATGTATCTTTTGTTCAATTTGGAAATCTGTTTTTACACAATGAGGAAAAACATGGCCCAAACAAAGTGGTTTGATGGCTATTTTGCAGCACGCTGTCACCCTTTGACATATACCCCTTTATTGTTTTATCTCTATGAGTGGGAGGATGGACATGGTATTAAACAAAAAGCACTGATAAGGTTGTGCAGAGGAAGCGTTATGTGCGCCAGTCCCCAACTGACTTCCAAGATCCATCAAGGCATTTCCCCTCCACAGGAAACACCCTCACCAGGGAACATGTACGGAACGCTGCCTTTTGTTGAGAGCGGGAGATAAGCGGCGTGACAATACTCCAAGTGTGGTATTTTTGCATCCTCTCGCCATCAAATGGAGGTTTATCGAAACGAAGGGTGGGTAATGTGCTGTCTCCATCTCTCAGCTGGTCCTACATCTGGTCCAATGACTCATTGTCTACTCCCTGCAGGAAAATTGGGCTTAACTTCCCATCTATCTTGTAAGATTACATATCACCACTTTCTGTGCCAAAAATTGTGATTCTTCTGAGTAATATGGTTGAAAAAAACTGACACTCTTTTGCATAAGCACAGACATATCAGGCCAAACACAATCAGCCCAGACTTTCGCTAAACAGAGGAACTTTCACAGGTCAGTTTTGTTTTTTCCTAATTTAATGAGAAAATCTTTAGCCAAAACTTGGTAACACTTCCTTTTACAGTCCTGTTACCCATGTAAATACTATGTACTTATTTTAGTAACTACAATTACTGGGTAATAACTAGTACTTAACCCTGAACCTACCCCTAAACCTAACCCTGTTCCATGTACTTACCTTATATTAGCCAGTACTTTCTATGTAAGTACACTGTAAGTACACTGTAATGTACTGTCCTGTAAAAGGAAGCGGTACCCAAAACTTTTTGTCAATTTTTCTCAAATCTATATATTCGACGTATTAACAGGTTTAAAACTGAATGTCCCAGTTTCCACAGACAGTGCTTAGATTAAACCAATAGTTCAATTTGGACATTTAAGGAGGTTTTTAAAACCTTATGAAACTCATGTGCATCTTGAGACAAAACAATACTGGTATATTTTAACCTTTAAATGGTCTTCGTTTCTTGTTTACACTTCTGGGTCTATGCGAACCCAACAATTAGAGTAATTGTACAAAAAATATACATTTTTAATCATACAAATAATATATATTTGTTTTACTTTCTCATCTATTCATTAATGCTGTGTTTTTGTAGATATAAAGTACTTTTGTATCCATATACCACACAATTTTTCAGCTACACCATTAGCTTGCAAATTAAATATTATTTTTTATGATACATTGCATTTATGCTCTACTATTAGGCCTTAATTTCTGTGTAAACATTTCAGATTTATCCTGGATTATTTTTTTAATATTTTTATTTTTTGACAAATGAAGAAGAAAATATTTAGGGTTTTTTTTTTTACATTTCCCACTACAGGCTGCACGATTAATCGACACGATGTTGATATGCGCATCTAATCAGTAAAGCCAGTTCCTTGATTAGTAGTAAATCACCTTCACCTGCTTTCAGATGGAGCGGCATTTACTACAAAGAGCCGTAACTTACTGACAGGCTGAGCCAAATCGCGTTAATATTGAGAGACGTATCGTCAGCGATAATTAATGCGATATGGCTCAGCTTGTCAGTTGACTGCGGCTCTTTGTAGTAAATGCCGCTCCATCTGAAAGCAGGTGAAGGTGATTTACTGCTAATCAAGGAACCAGCTTTAATGATTAGATGCGCATAACATTGTGCAATTAATGGTGCACTCATTTCAATGTGGGGTCATGTTGACCCAAAGACCAGAAGTGTAAACATTTTTTTCACATACCTTCAGAACAACCAAATCAAGCCCAGTTTTTTTGTATGCGTATAGATAGATAATGTTAGCCTGACTTCGTCATACTCATATTCTAATGAGAATATGAGTCTGAGACCGCTCCATTAAGCTTTGATTATGAGGCGTGTCGTAACCGAACCAGGAAAAAACAACAACTCTGCACTCAATTGGATAGTCGGTAGACCTACAACCAATCAGAGCAACGCAGTAAGTCAACTCCTTTGCATAGCGCAGTTTTCAACTACAGAACTTACTTATTTTAGAAGTTAAATAACGAGTGTTGCTTCTTTTACTTACTTCTCCATGAGTGCGACCAAAGCAGAAACCACAACGACCACAGGCTTTTCATTACGTCCCATCTTCTTATGACCATCGGAGCCAGCTGATAAGTTACACTTTTCCCGAATCATGTGGGAAGGACGGCAAAATATCTTTCCGATCGACAAATGCCTTGATTGCAGTTCTCTGTTTGTCTATTAAAATGAATGCGCTGTCGATTTATTTCACAACAGACGCGACAGCTGCAGTCATCTCTGAGGGAAACGATAACGTGATGATTACTTGCAGATCAATCTGTCCATCATCGTATAAAGCCCGCCCTGGCAATTTGATTGGCCCGAACGTTTCTTGCCAGATCATAATTACTCCTCAATGGATTGAGTCCAGACCGAACTTCCCGTCCAAAAAATGTTGTGGGCGGAGTTCGGGCTGGCATCCAGGCTAAGATAATGTATGAAAAGTCACAAAATCTTATTCCACTGAGATGAAGGGAACCTTTTTTATTAAGTAAAAGTTGATTGGGGTCCTATAGACCCCATGACCCGAATGAAGGGTACAAAACATGGATAATGTACATAAAACTATCCATTCGTGCAGGAGGAAGATTGAGGGCTGCATTGTCATGCAGCATCTGAAACGACTAATGAATTATTATTTTTACCAGTGTTGCATCATTGTCAGTAAACAGGCAGAACTTCCTTATAATCCTCTGAATATGTATTAATAAGAACGGGGCACAGAACAACAACCTTTTAATTCAAACAACACCTCAGAGAGCAATCAATGAAATGCGCAGCCCTTTTGACATCAATAAACCGTAAACATCTTCAGGCTGTCTTCTTGTATTACATGTTGGCAATGGCAACATTATAAAAGCGTGAAATTTACATCACAAAATATTGGTGGTATTACAATTTCAAACCAGCACTGGCCTTGAGATAAAGGATAAGCACAGCCAGCTCTCCATGACTGGAGTCTCAGTCCTGCTGTTTAACAGCCTCAGGGTTAAGAGAAGGGCTCTAATTTCATATTCAAGCACTGTTTGTAAGAGCCTCTGTTTACTGGACGGTGAAGAAATAATGCAAACTGGCTCAAGTATGTCATTAGTTTTAGGTCTTAAAGGGATTCTAGCACTTTTGCCATTGTAGATATAATCTGTCTCAAACAGTAATGGATGATGTACAGGCATGAGCTTCATATAGAGAGCCTAAGTCCCGCCCCTCCGCTTCCGGTTTATGGGACCTTATTTCGGAAAAACAATGCATGGTAGTCAATGGCGAGAGATAACTTATCTTTTTATTCCGTCTGAACTGTGTCCTGGATTACACATATGATGTTTGTCAATTTAAAAGATAATTATGAAAGCCAAGAAAGTCGAAGTTCGTCATAAAACAGAAGAGTAACTTTTAGTTTTATGTGAAAAACCCTCAATGAACTACATCTCCCGGAAGGCGAAACAACGAGCAAGATCAGCTGCTGTGTGTGTGTGTGCAGTCTGGAACAACACACTCATGACGGTAACGTTACGATTATAACGGAAGACTATAGAAACAATGACATAGCCTCAGTAAAGTTCGCTTCATTCATTTAGAGAAAATGTGCGCCTTTGGGGTTTGTAGTCTTTGTAATTACGTATTTTCACAGTCTTATATCTCAACAGTTTTACATCAAACTGCGACTTTCTTGACTTTAAAATGTGTCTTTTAAATTGACAAACATCATATGTGTAATTCAGGGATCAGATTTAAACGAAATCAAAATATTTGTTATCTCTCGCCATTGACTACCATTCAATATTTTTCCGAAATAAGGTCCCATGGTGGTCGACCGGAAGGGGAGGGACTTGGGCTCTCTATTCATACAAATGTTCAGCACACACACCAGTGGCGTAGGCAGAAATTGTATTTTTGGGTGGGCCAGTGAAAATGTGAGTGGGCCTATAGTTGTTCATAGAAAAAAAAATACTTCAATAATAATCAATAATAGAGAGTAAAAACATTAGTAGACAAACTGCAAAAACAGTTCAACTTTATATTCGGCAAATCACATGTTCAACCAACAGAGCTCAATACATTTAAGGCTGGACAAACCAGTGTAGACAATAATCTGTCTATTTTATTGCAGACTCAGTCAGCAGTGCAAACTGCAGAAGACAGTTCACCGAAAATAAAGTAACGTTAATCTAAAATAATAATATCGCAGTTACGATCGACGAGTGAACCCACGTCAGACTGAGAGAAAGAGAGCAAGAAGCGGCCGCGCCAGCGCCTGACTAACCTTGTGGGTTAATGAGTCTGAAGAACTGGCCTGTGTGGACTCGGTAGGTGAAGGTAGTGGCGTGTCTTCTTCCTCAACTTCTTGATTTTTTCCAAATAGCACATTAAAGAAAGTTGTTTAGCCATTATTGTGGCACAGCCAGCACCGCTGAGAGTTTTCCTGTCAGAACCGCCGGAACCATAGCAACCAATAACGTTCCGGATGGAGGCTTTTTCTATAACTTACGTCGACAGTTTCATTTTATTCGGGAAACGAATTTAAACACACACAGAAGTCAACAATAAATCAGGTATATATGAATATATTTTTTTTAAAATACATTTGAATAATAAATATAAACTAAAAAAATATTTGTATCAAATGTGCCTGGGCGGGACCAGTAATGTGGGCGGGCACAGTGCCACACTGGCCCAATACTGGCCACGCCCTGACACACACAGTGGGGTCGAGAAGTGATTCAAAATCTAATTTGTAAGAGTTTTAAGAGTTGAAAATTGTGAAGAATAAAACAGAATTCCAGTGTATTAACATTACAATTTTATGTCTATTAGTTTTTAGATGGTGTAAACTTTATCATACATTTTATCATAATATCCAGCCTGAAATATTTATATTGGACTGGTATCAACATTTTAAGATGTTTTTTTGTTTTTGCATTCATATCGCCGATTAACCTTTATGTAGTAAAACACCAAAAAATAACTTTGCCAGTATTTTTATATTTTCATGCATCATTCTTCAAATTCTAGAAAATGAGTTTATATTAAGACTTTAGATGCAGTAAAAATGTACAAACAAAAAATGTGAATTGTGCTACTGGCCCAGCCAATACACTCTCCCTCAAGGATTTTGTCCTTTCTTCATTGTATGTTTATACAATTCTTCATGTTTATTATCCACTAGATAATTCAGACAATAATAATAATCCTTTCCTTGGCAAGCAATAAAAAATGGAAACTGAGGTATAAAAAGTTGGAGTTTTAATGGAGTATGGAGGACTGATAACTCAAAATCAAAAGGAACAATCCAGGAGACACGGTCAGTACACACACTTTCAATGATGAACAAAGATTCATTGCAAACAAAAGTAAATCTGAAATCAAGAAAACTCAGGAATCTTTTGTGTTGAATGTGCTGAGAAGTAACAACGGCATGTGATAATGGAAAAGTGAGGGTAATGTGAACATGTTTTGGCACACTGAATATAAAGTATGAAAAGGTATGACTATGATGTATCAAACGCACCATCAGACCATTTGCTTTGTTTTTCTTTTTCTGTATGAAGACATGATATCACTGAGAACTATTGAAAAGTTGGACAATGTGACTGTGCTTTTTCTCCCCATCCTTCACATTGTTAAACTTTGGTGCAGAAGCATTGCTGGCATGTACCTTCTCTGAACAGGCGAATTATTTGCAGCCCTTGGATAAACATGTGCATGTTTCCACTCTCTCTAAAGAGATGCAAGTCTTTTTAATTCACAATGTCACAGAATGTTTTTTTTTAAAAGAGATCCAAGAAAGCTATCTAAAAACACTATCTAGAATAAAGAATAGACATATTTTACACGCCACTGGTAACCACCACCAGCCCAGCAGTAACACTTCTTAATATGCCACTTTTGACATATACTCACACACACAAAATAGCAGAAAAAAAGCTTTTGATTAAGTTTGCGAACACTGTGCTAAGAGTTTGACCATCTTACTACAATTGTGATTCATTCATTGAACTATCAAAACAATTTGAAGACAGACAAACAAGAATGAGTGTTCAAGTAGATAATCATATATAACTATTCTGCTCATTCTTCTTACTGTATATATATACAGTCTTATTTAGCCACCAACAGGCAGTTTAACACAATGCATCATCTATCATTTTTGTTGTATTAGGCCCAGATGCACTAACATCAAGTAAAACCTGTAATATAAAAAAAATGTATGACAAAAATCAATAGTAAAATCCTCACAGGATTTTTGGATTTATTATCCAGTGTTTGAATGATTACATGCACACATCGTAATGGCATAGTATCCAGCACAATGTTTTTCAGGCATACTTCCTCATTGCACACACAGAAATGCTGTGCAATAACATAGATGAGGGTTTAAAGACAAGAAACTCTTTATGTCTTCAGACAGTGATTCGCTTGAAGCCCATGAGCTCAAGCTAGGAAATCTGGACAGCAGGACTGTTTGTAACTTGCAGAGGAAACCCAGCAGCAGATGGTTTCACTTCCTGCTTGCACTTTAGGTGAAGCACTCTAAGCAAAAGGTCGACATGGTAAATATTTGGTTTCCTCCAAACTCCAGGTTTGGAGTGCCAGGTTGAAGAAAATCTTCACAGTGAGCACAAAGACACGTGTAGTCATTAATGCAACACGCCATATCCGTGGACTAGTCGTGCTGCTCTTTGGAAAGAAACACTTCCGTGTTGTTTTCAAGTTTAAGTGCAGCCGCAAAGTGTCAAACGCTCCCATTTCTCAAATGTAAAAATTGAATTAGGCCATCAAAGGTGAAGCATGATGGGAACATAGAGGAAGAAGCAGACTAACACTACTGATGTACCGATACGATGCATGCAGTCAGTAGGACGGCCATTCAAGGCTTTTTACAGGCAGCTTTGGCTTTCCCATTATTGCTGGACTTGAGTTGTGTCATCTCCACCTCGGCTATGGCTTCTGACGGTAAACTGCTACGCATGCGCTCAATGGTCTTCTGGTAGGAAGCTTTCTCCTGTTCCAGAGAACGGATCAGGTGCTTCATCTTGCTCTCTCGTGACAGGAAACTCTCCACGCTGCTCTCCAATGTCTGAATTTTCAAACGAGCCGCCTGTTAATAAGAAAAGCAAACATGAGCACTTGGTGATGATGAATGAAGCTTGTGAAGAAATTGCACAATTTTTGTCATGTGACCATACACTATTGTTCATAAGTCTTTGTAGGTTTTTGAAAGAAGTCTGTTAAGCTCACCAAGGCTGCATTTATTTGATGAAAAATACAGTAAAACTGTAAAATTTGGACATATCATTACAATTTAAAATAATTGTTTTCTATTTAATATATTTAAAATGTAATTTATTCCTGTGGTGGAAAAGCTGAATTTTCAGCATCCATTCCTCCAGTCTTTGGAGTCACATGATCCTTAAAGGACTAGTTCGATATTTTACAATTAAAGCCCTGTTTTAAGATCATTTCTGATTAAATAGAATGGTTAAGACCTGTTTTTTTAGACAAATTGCTGCAAATTTTCGGATTCTGTGGTTGCACCCACACGTCTACAAAGGTTACAAAGACATAGGTGCACAGCAACAATCCTTCATAAAACGCATAAAACTTTAGTTTTACAAAGATGTGAAATTCACCGAGTGGTCTGGGGTGTTCACTGATATGCTCACACACAAAATCGCAGCAAAGATACTTTCCAACAGGTGTATTACCATTCGTTGTAAAACTGTAGATCTATTTTTCCGAACACCTCACAACCGTACATTCTTCCGTTGAGAGCTTGAATAATAGACACTCCAGCCCAGTTGGTGGCGATAATGCACCTTTGCCAATTTCAAGCAAACCACTTGTATAGACCTTATGCACCAGAGAAACGTGGGCACCGTCATCTTTAGGATATTGTCTTTGAACTTCCGGTTTCACGGTCGCTCTGTATATTTCTATGGCATCACTGTTGAGGAATAATTAGCTGGTGAAGTGAATTTACTTATTGTAGAGTTAACAAAAGTGATCATGAGCACTGTAATGTTTATCATAAGCATTGTAATGCAGATGTCTTAACAAATGTCGACCGGGAAATTTTTTACGAGTAGTTCATTCATACCTATGCAAGATCGCTGTCAAAATACAGACCGGAAGGCAAAAGACAACGAGCGCAGCACTGAAAAGGGGCGGGGCTACATAAGGTCTATGGTGTATTTAAAATCAGATTTTTGTGGAACAGCCACATTTTCCACCGTTGGCGATAGAACAGACGATATGAGATGTAAATAGCAACCGTGTTATAGTGGATGATCAGATATCTCTTTTAATTTCATTAACTTCGCTCAAACAGTGCATTTGGCCAACTATAGACCATTTTGCAAGATGTAAACAACACTTTTGTAGTTGTTTGATTAACTTTTTGAATTAGTTGTATTATGTACTGTTGGTTGTATTTTATCCCAACGTTTAGGTAGTGTTAAAAAACTGAAACAGGAAGTGCTTCTGGACCAGTGTTGTTTACATCTTGCAAAATGGTCTATAGAGAAACTGGCATCCAGGCAACAAACAAGTGATCAATCCTGACGTCATTACTTCTACCAGCTGGCTAACTGTGCCGAATTCCAGGCCGTGAACGGTTTGTAATCCTACCGTGACAAACCAAGCTCAAGAGGAAATATAACTGGTACTGTTCCTTACCGTTCTGCCTGACAGTGGAAAAGCAGCTAATGTAAAAGTCTTTGCGGTCACTTTTGATGAATTTAATGCATCCTTGCAAAATAAAAGTACAGAAATCCAACTTTTTTACGGTAATTTAGAAAGGGTGTTTTTTAATGCTGGTGTTTTTTAAAATTTAACATGTACTGTCAAAGTAGATTTTCTATATGGAAAGTAAAATTACATTTATCCACATCTAAAATACACACACATATATATATATATATATATATATATATATACACACACACACACACACATACATACACACATATTGGTGAAATACCAATAAATAAATCTGAATAAAATCGAATGTTTCCGGGGTAAGCTGTGCCAATGGCTCAAGTAATAGTATTATTGATAGTCAGTTTTGCATCTATATACTATTACGTTTAGTCTGGAAAATGATAACATGTTTATAGGAACAGCTTGGTTTTAGCAACAGGTTGTTTTTAAAAACAACTTGGAGATGAGCATGCTGTGACATTGCATGTTTAGACTAATGGAGTTTCAAGGATAATTCACTCACCCACATTCATAAACACTAGTGGATGACCAATCAACAAGCTATGATCAGCTGAATTACTTTTAATTTAAATGTAAAAAACAAAAATACCATTTTAATAGTCTTTGGTAGTAAGCGAAGAGGCGTATCTATAAAGATATCCAGTTTCAGGCTGTTAGTCTTTTGTACTGTACTGCCACACACTGGCAATAAAGACACACAAAAAAACACTTCTCTACTTCTGCTATAATGTGATAAACATTTACATACCTGCAGTTTCTCTAGCAAGTCCATGTTCTGTTTCTTGAGCTGGGCATTGGATTTCTCTAGTTCATCCAGCCTATCAGACTCTTCTGATGGAGGAGGAGCGTCTGACAGCTCATCCTGCAGGACGTGGTACTCCACTTCATATGCGTGCAGCTGCTTGGAGATGTCCATCTCAGTCGCCTGCAAAACACATTTCATACTGACAGTTATTGTCAAAAGAATATGCCACAGGTTCTTTCAAATTATTTACACACATACTGTAACATATGCATATATATCAATTACTGAAATTATTTTCAAAGAAATTCTTCTAGTTACCAATAATAACTTGACTTAATTTGATCAAACTCAAAATGTCCTTTTTTTTAACTGCAACTGGATACTATGCCGGTAAAGTGACCATGTGGCATGATCAAAGTGATCATGTGACAACAGTGTAGCATACTATTTGAAAACCGTTTTTGGTGTGTGTGTGTGTGTATATATATATATATATATATATGTATATATATATATATATATATATATATATATGCGCTATTAAATGCTATTAAATAAATGAATATGAAACAGTATTTAATATGCACCAAATACGTTTTCAAATAGTATGCTACACTGTTGTCACATGATCACTTAGATCATGCCATATGGTCACTATACGGAATAGTATCCAGTTGCAGTTCAAAAAAAAAAGGATATTTTGAGTTTGATCAAATAGTAAGTTATTATGGTAACTATAACAATTTATTTGGAAATAACTTCAGTAATTGATATAAAGAAAGAAAATATTAGATGAACAGCTGAAAATGAAAAAATAAATACATTTTAAATGTTTCCTTGGCAAATAAATGATATGAAGTTGAAGTACTTAAAATACAATTTAAATATATATAAAAAAGCACATAACAGTATGAAACAAAATGAATAAAATGTAAACTAAAATAAAATGAAACAACCTTAACCCATTAATACATACCATAATCCTATATAAATAATACTAAAATAGCACTGATATTACTTAAATACTCATTTAGAGACTGTATGGAATATTTACACTTTCCCTTAAAGAGGCTATATGGAACTTTTCCCCAAAATAAACTTAACAAAATCCGTTTTATTTTACCATTTATGAATCAAACATCTCCTGATGAGCATACTGACACCTCTGTCCGTGCACAGTGGGGTGCATCTATTCGCCTGCATCCTATTTTTAATATTTTCTTTCGGGTCCGAATTTTCCCGCGTTGTCTGCGGATGTGACGTCAAAGCGCGTTCATGTTAGTACGTTCCGATCACTCTGCTAACACCGCTAGTCAGCAGCAGTAGCCTACACTTCGAGTCGCAAGCAGAACACTTATCTCAAACAGATATATGTATTTGACTGTTCTTACCTCTGTAAACATAATGCTGACCTCCATGTAGCGGATGACGTGTGCACTGTGCACGTACAGAGTGCGCACGGCGAGCAGGAAAGGGAGAGCAGTTCTGTTTTTGGGCCACATGGTGTCAGTCGCGAGGTTTAAATTTTCAGGAAACGCATGTAGCCTCTTTAAACATTCATAATTAATTTATATTAAAATCTCTATAAAAAAAGACCATGAACACAATATGTGCCAACTCCCTGAGTAACAAAACAAAGTGTAAAACTTTTTCTTTTTTTGATGATGATGAAATTAAGTCCCCATATATGCAGGAATAAAGTTTATTCCATTTTAAATGTACCTTAGTGATCGTCTCTTCCATTTGGCTGTGAGTGAGATTGGGGATGGTGGATTTAAGGTACTCCACAATACTTTCAAAGCAGTCACACTCCAGTATCTCCCCCTCGTGGCTGCTCAGCAAACACAGGGCCACCTTAAAGATCACCTCTGTGCCTTGGACAAACAGGAGGTCTGCCACAGAACACACATAAATGTACAAGAGTCAAAGGCTAAGCACAGGCTACAATACTTGACTTATGCATGAAATGCATGAATTTCAACAAACAAGATCATTTCATGTTCCCCCTAAACCCATCACATACCCTACATTCGTGCAGGTCTAAATAAGGTAGTTACGTAGGAAGTGAAATATACCAAATATGCGGGCAACAAAGCCGAGCGGGAACTGAGAGGCGAAGAGAGTGAGGAACCACGGCGCGGCGTACAGGCTGGGGCAGATCTCGTGCTCCTCCAGGTGAGCGTACAGGTTACGGTGATAGTCATGCAGCAGACGGGACAACTGGTACATCTGGATCTACAGAGAGAGAAAAAGAAAGTCCTCACACTTACAGGTGTGACCTTTAAACAGGCTCTAACGCAAATAGCTGAGACAGCCCTCTTACAGGATTAAACATTCATCTGATGATGAATAATCACTAACAGCTGAGGAGGAAATAGTGTGCAAGAGGTGGAGACGGCTGTTTGCATACCTCCTGAGCAAATGTGCATTAAGTCATATGTATTAAAATACTCTGTTCTGATCATTGTATCAATATTAGGATTTGGAATGTACAATCATTAAAAGAAAAGCACTCGTTTTAAAAAAAAAATAGTATTTCTTAAATTTAAGGTGTGCTAGGTCACTTTCAATTTACGTTTCACTGGTCAATACATCAACGCTTTGAATGTTATACTGACACCTGGTGGTGCGGAGGTAGCATTGTGCAAAAATGTTTCGAGGCTGATGACACTTCAAACATGTTTGTTTTTTTTGTTTTTTTAAGTGTCTAATAAAACCTTGCTTTTGATGCTATAGGAAAAAATTTATATAACATTCAGTTCCACAAATTAGGACACATTGTTCTATACGCGTTCCATTATCTTAAACAAAAACCAGTTCTGCTACCTTTAACAATAGGCATAGTAAGAAAAGCAAACATGCCAGTTCTGAAAGAGAAACATGAACTAGTGAAATCTGACACGCTCACACACACGGCGCACCTGCAGGGAGATCATGTCAGGACGGTACTGCCGACGAATGCCCAGATCGTACATGAGGAACTTGAGGGTGTCGAAAGCCTGTTCCTCGCTCATATGCAACAGTAGCAAGCCAGCCACAAAACTGATGCCCTGGCAGTAGCCCACCTCCGTGTCCAGCAGGGAGTAGGCCTTCAGGAGATTGTACAGAGACAGCTGTCCAGCTCCCAGCTGAGCACTGAAATACTGGTGTGTTGGGAATGTCCGGCCTGGAAAGGAGAACATCACTTCAGTAATGTGCTGGGTCAACGATATAACACTATTCTGATGTCCATGTGAATTTGCTGCAACAATATGAAAATATAATTGTATAGTCTGATTTGAGATGTAATAATTTCTGATAGTATTTTATGTCGAATTTTATAGGCGATTTGACAATTAATAAACAAATAATATACATCTTTGAAATGCATTCCATGTTTGTAGATTATCAGTGTGCACACTGCCCTATAAACAAACTCTACGTGTTTGGTTGGATACAGACCGAGGTCGACCAGGATGGCGTGTTGCTGTGCTGTGAGCTGCTTGAGGAGATCCTGATAAGGCGTTTCAGGAGACTGCTGCCGCTGCGGCAGACGGTGACGCAGACGATACTGCTGGAAGAGGAGGAGCCACACCTCACCTCGACGACTTTTGGGGACACCTACAGAACACACACATACAAACTAGCTGAGGAAAATCTGAGTGTTGTTTAGAAGAGCAAAACAATTTCATGTTTATTGTAATCTACACAGTATATATGTGTGTGTATGTATATGTATATATATATATATATATATATTATACACACACAAACACACATACATGCTTACTGTACATACACTACCGGTTAAAAGTTTAAGATCGGTAAGATTTTTTATGTTTTTAAAAGAAGTCTCTTCTGCTCACAAAGGCTGCAATTTTTTTATAAAAAATACACAAAAAACACAGTAATATTGTGAAATATTATGACAATTTAAAATGACTTTTTTATGTTAATATATATTAAAATGTAATTTATTCCTCTGAAAAAAAGCTGAATTTTCAGCATCATTACTCCAGTCTTCAGTGTCACATGATCCTTCACAAATCACTCTAATATGATGATTTTATGCTCCAAAACATGCATGATTATTATCGATGTTGAAAACAGTTTTTTACATTTTTATTTCAGGATTCTTTGATGAATAGAAATTTCAAAAAACATAATTTAATTAGAATCTTTTCTAACATTATAAATGTCTTTACTGTAACTTTATCAATGTAACTCATCCTTGATGAATAGAAGTATTGATTTCTTATTTATTTCCCCCAAAAATAAATACAAATTCTTACTGACCCCAAATGTTTAAAGCAGGGTTCTCAACTCCAGTCATCGTGACCCACTGCTCTGCATTGTTATGTCTCCCTTGTTTAACACACCTGATTCAGATCCTCAGCTCGTTAGGATAGCCGGGTAGAGTCTATCCCTGACGAGCTGAGGATCTGAATCAGGTGTGTAAACAAGGGAGACATACACAATATGCAGGAGCAGTGGGTCACGATGATAGAAGTTGAGAACCCCTGTTTTAAAGGGTAGTGTTTAATGTAACAAAAGCTTTCCATTTCAGATAAAAGCTGTTCTTTTGAACTTTCTATCTCATCAAAGAATCCTGAAATAAAAATGTAAAAAACTGTTTTCAACATGGATAATAATTATACATGTTTTTGGAGCATAAAATCATCATATTAGAGTGATTTGTGAAGGATCATGTGACACTGAAGACTGGAGTAATGATGCTGAAAATTCAGCTTTTTTCAGAGGAATAAATTACATTTTAATATATATTAACAAAAAAAGTCATTTTAAATTGTCATAATATTTCACAATATTACTGTGTTTTTTGTGTATTTTTTATCAAAAAATTGCAGCCTTGGTGAGCAGAAGAGACTTCTTTTAAAAACATAAAAAATCTTACCGATCGTAAACTTTTGACCGGTAGTGTATGTGGCGAGCAGTCCAATATAAATTTAAATAATATTTGAAAAGAAGTCTCTTGTGCTCATCCAGGCTGCATTTTGAATCAGTTTACCATAAACAGACATAATGCAGAGCCCGCAAGATCTTTTCTGATATCTCCCATCCTGCACACTACGCCTTCCAGTTACTGAACTCTGGGAGGCGTTACAGAACAATCACCCTCCAGAACAACAGTTTCATTCCAAAAGCAATAAACATTCTGAACTCTGAATATACATACACACATACATACACATACACATATATATATATATATATATATAAAGAGTTCAGATGCAAAAGCCTCTAAGTGCCATTTGAAATTATTTTTCTAAAATGACCATTTTTATCAAGCTTGTATATTTAAGTTCAGTAATTTCACTAAAATGACAATTAATAGGTAATCTTCATTGCCATTTAAGTGAAATTACTGAACTTTAATATACAAGCTTGATAAAAATGATCATTTTAGAAGAAAATTTCAAATGGCACTTAGAGGCTTTTGCATCTGAACTCTTCATACACACACACACACACACACACACACATATACATACACATATACATATATATGTTTGCTGTTTAATGTAATGCTGGAACCTGTATCCAGCCTGACTGTGTGGCCATTAAATTAAATCAATCAATCATCATCATTTATTTGATCAAAAATACAGTAAAAACAAATACTAATTTAAATATTAATACTTTTTATTTTAATTTAATCCATTTTAAAATGTAATTTATTCTGTGATAACAAAGATGAATTTTCAGCATCATCAGTCTTCAGTGTCACGTGGTCCTTCAAAAATAATTATAATATGCTGATTTGGAGCTCATTAAACATTTCTTATTATTAATGTTGAAACTAGTTGATAAAAAAAAAAAAACTTTTTCAAGATTCTTTGGTGAATAGACATTTCAAATATTTTGTACAATGCAAACATTGTTACTGTTCATTTTCATCAAATTAATGTGGCCTTGCTGAATATAAAAGTTAATTGAATTTTTTTGTTTACTGACCCCAAAAACTTTTGAACGCTAGTGTATTTTCTGTAACACGTGTAACAACAAAATATGATGTAGGGTAGCATGCGAGAGACAGAAGTAAACAGTTGTTACCCTGGCAGACGGCGCTATTGATCTCTTCTTTGTCCCACTGTACTTTAGTGCGGCAGGGGCTGCTCAACTTTTTGTCCCACAGGGCCTGCAAATCTTTGGAGCACGGACACACTTCCGGGTAGTCCAGCTTCATTTTACGAATGTGCAATTCATCACGGCTGGCTGCAAGGTGAGAAAACTGTTTAGCATTCATTTATTCACACTAACATCAAAACAACAGGTAATATATGGCTTTTATATTACAGGTTCTCAATTTGTGGGTTGTGACCCAAAAATGTGGACAGAAAGGGGAAATATGCTAAATGCAATTTATCAACATTAAAATCAATTCCTATTTTTAAAATAACATTGTATCAGTATATGATTTATAAAATCTCATTCATCATATTTTAAGAGCAGATTACAATGTATGTTCTTGAAACAATTCATATTGAAAAATGCCATTAAATAACATTTATTAGTAATTTGAGCTGGTTTTCCACTTGATATTCAATGTAAAATATGGGTCCACAAGCAAAACCAGTTGAGAGCCATTCATCATTCATGCATACAATAATTTAATAAGTTTGAGTTTATAAAAATTAAAAGTGCCTTTACAGAAGTGCATGTGCAATGGAAGCCTCACAGGCAAGCGGACATCACTGTCAATAAAATGTAGCATGCTGCTGATAGATCGAGTAATATTAAGCACTCTCCATTTCCATAGCAACTTTAGACAAGGTTCAAAGCATACAGAGTCATGGCCTGGCCTTTTACAGTAACCTTAAGGCATCACAACACAATTGTACTATCCAATATAAATGCATATATGAACAGATGAATAAGAGAATGATGCTCTGTTAGACTCCAGAGTAACTCTGCAACTACTGCACTCAACAGGAGAAAATTATATCCTAAAAAACATGGGCACTGGAGAACATGTAGCTATCTGCCTCATGCTGGTTTGTATATTGCAGCCACACAATGATATGCCAACAACTGCCAGAAGTTTAGCATGTTCAGGCAAGATGTCAATGCCATGGCTGTATTTTCTTACCTTCTACAATGACATGTTCATTCAGTTCGGCCCATCCAAGAGCACACAAAAACAGACAGAAAACATCAAAAGTAAAAGGCTAGCTAGAGGAAGCGAGTCAGCTTGAGTCTCATGCGTGATGCAGTTTGGCCAACAGAGGGCAATGTTTCACATACATTTTGCTTTGCTTTTCCAAAGCAAAGTTGAAAATACACAATACTAACCTTTCATAATGTGTTAAAGAGATTGAAATACTGACATTATTAAACCATTTCTGAAAGACTAGAGCTACATATGTAGCCCAGAGGTCACAGAACTGAAAGTGCACGCTTAAAGAACGTGAACGTCATCCTGACATTCCCATCTATATTTAACTTTGCTCCAGAATGTAAAATAGAGGCAGTGACACTTGCCCCTCTTAAAATAAGGCCATGGCAAAAACAACAGCCTAATTAGAGTGGCGGGAGGAAACACTCCCTCTCCTGTGACTCCACAATGTACCATGAACACTGGATTACTCCTGTATGCATTTGGCAGACACTTTCATTCAAAGAGACTTACAATGCAACTGACTTGTTCATGCATTAGGTTTATTTTATCTGTGCATGCATTCCCTGGGAATCAAATCCATTAAATCTGAGAGCTGGATCACTCCTCCATAGACTGCCTAAGGGACTGGCTCTTGACGGCCCATAAAGTCATTAAAGAAAATGTTTAAATATTCCATGTGCCTACAGTGGCTCAATTATAAGTTTATCAGAGCGACGAGACTACTTTTTTTTGCGAAAATAACATAAATAATGACTTTATTAGACTATTCCATTACTTCCTTATGGGCACATGAGCGAGAACTGAGATGAGGACGTTCTTCTTCGACTACTTCTTGTTACCGGCTGCTCACCGCTCAGGAGTCTACCGCCACCTACCGTATAAGATGATGTGCTGATATAGCTGGAGCGCGATCATCAGTCTTATACGGTAGGTGGCGGTAATCTTCCTAAGCAGTGAGCAGCCGAACTAAGAAGCAGTCGAATGAGAACGTCCTCGTCTCAGTTCTCGGCAATGTGCCCATAAGGAAGTAATGGAATAGTCGAATAAAGTCGTTATTTATGTTATTTTCGCAAAAAAGTAGTCTCGTCGCTTGATAAACTTATAATTGAGCCGCTGTAGGCACATGAAATATTTCAACATTTTATTTATTGACTTTATGGGCCGTCAAGAGCACAGTCCCTTAGGCAGTCTATGGAGGAGTGATCCAGCTCTCAGATTGAATCAAAAATATCTTTATTTGTGTTCCGAAGATGAACGAAGGTCTTACGGGGTTAGAACAGCATGGGGGGAGTAATTAATGACTTAATTTTCATTTTTGGGTGAACTAACCCTTTAAACTGTTGGGTTTTAACATTTTTTAATTTAATTCAGCCAATTTTCTGATAATTAGAAGAATATCAGTAACCAGACAGTATTTGGTCTCATTGACTTCCATAGTAGGAAAAAAATATATACTATGGAAGTCAATGAGACCAGAAACTATCTGGTTACTGATTTTCTTCTAAATATCAGAAAATCGTCTGAATGGAATCAAAAACGTTAAAACTCGACTGTTTAACTCTGGAGGAGTTGTAAAATCAGCCTAAAAAAAAAGTGGAGTATCCCTTTAAGCCTTGTCAGTACTCTACCATTTTTTAGTTCACCTAAAAATTTAATTTTGGCCATTATTTACCAACCCTTATGTTGTTCCAAACTTGTATGACTGACTTTCCGTTGAGCAACACAAAAGGAAGTGTTTTAAGGTCTCTAAGCCAATGTTGTTTTAGTATTATTTATATACTATTATATTATATGAAATTATTTAGATGGATCCATCAGATATTAAGATATTAAAAAGGAATTACATGTCATACAATAGCTTTTTCATGCATGTACATTTTCAAACTTGGTTTCAGAAGAATTCGAACATAGCACACAAGTTTATGTATGGTTCAGCGTTTATGGGGATTTCAGGGTGATTTATTAAAAAATTTTTGGAAGCTCCTGGTGACCCCTTCATTCATTATTTGAGAAAAAGCTGGAAAAACAATATTTCTCCTCTAGTGTTCAATGAAAGGAAAACTCAAATGGATTGAAATGAGAAAATTATGCCATGACTGTCTTTTTTGGTTGAACAAAAGGACACCCAGTTAAGTGGATCTGCACGTTTTATTATGAGTGAATCAAAGTAAGAAAAAAGAGAAAAGAAAGAAAAGAGAGAAAGACAGAAGGGGAGAAAGATACAAGTAGAAACACTAACCTTCCAGACGCTGGTTCTCTTTCTCCATGCGGATGAGCAAAATCTGTTGGTGGATAGCTTTCTTCCACAGGGCCCTGTAGTCGGCTGGGCAACGCCGGCACTTCTCTCCACCAAAGCCCTGCTCTGGGGACAGAGGGCTGGCCTGAGAGTCGTGATCCTGGTTCAAAGCCCGAGGAGAAAGTGGCAGCAGCTCCCGGCCATCCATGTGGTCTGGAAAACAGCAGATGCTGACCAAAATGTCTAAGATCCATGCTCAAATGGCATGAAAAGATTCATAGCGTGATATTTTAATATCATAATATGTCAATAAAGTGTTTAAGGAATGGAGTACTGTGTTTTCCCAGTTTTTTTCTTAATCTCAGTAAAAGGGAGAGTTATCTTGAAGTTCAAAAGCATGCAGGACAATTATATACTGCAGTGTTGACTATAAATAGACTGCTGGGAGAACAGGGTGTAATATTGCACCTGTCTGCTTGTCTTTGCATACACTCAAGCATGTGTACCCACCCACGTTATGCATAGAAGCGGAGGGTTTGTTCATGGGTGACGCTACCCTCAGGAAAATCTTCTGGCGCCAAGAAACTCTGCGTGGAGGCACCAAGGTCAAAGAATCGGTGCTACAGCCTGACAGAGACCTCTTCCTGCCCTCTCCATTACCACTGCGGGCAAACAAAACATGCTTATTCAAATAAGACAGATCATTTTTTTACCATGTGCTCTCAATACAGGTGGTCAAACCAGTTATAAGCTAAAAACAACATGCATTTATGTAACAAGTTCAGCAAAAGCTCATAAGCAATAAGTACAGCGTTTAGAGGTTCATAATAGATGTTAATTGGTTTCATGCATAAGCTACATAAAACACAGATTACCTGTTTTGAGGAAAGAGAAGAACTATTAGGAAGTGAACAGAATGAAGAATAACTGAATAATGCATTGCACACAAAAACCTTGTGCAACACATGACTCAACTTATGTACAAAAACAAAAGATTAACACTTTACTTGAAGGGGTGTGCTGTGCATAAGACTAACATGACGCCTTCATAATCATTGCATGACACATGTTATAAAAAAATGAAAAAGTTTTACGCATGTTTATGACAACTGTCATAAAGTGTTATTTGTTAAATTATGACATTTTAATGCAAATATTACAATGTTTGAGATTGACATAAACCAATTCGTCATAACCTGTCTCTTTGCTAAGTTACCACAACAATATACAAGCAACAGCAAGGACAATTCAATTAATGAAAGCTTGAAATGGGGTTGAATGTTATGCAATAACCCTGGACCAACCCTGACTACAGCTCAACAGACAGGTGTGCTGCACATCCAATTACAAAAGACAGCTGGTGACAATCAACATACAAATAGGAGGACCTTCTCTACAATTTGTAAAAAACAGAGCAGGGCCAAGGAAGTGACATTTTAAATATCTCCTCCTTTTAGAGCACTCAAAACATTAGACCATTAGAGCTCAGTATTTTAAAAAAAATGAAGGCCGAATACTCATCAAGGAACATCATTATCAGTCATTCCAAGTTAGCTGTTGTTCAGATGAAGGAGAGCACAGTTCAAATATTATTGTCCGGCATAGAAACCCTTGGGAGAGGGTCTATATTCCACGCATGTACTATTCTAATACACTCGTCCTTGACAACCGCTGCTTTAAATTCTATTTAATAGCGTTATAACAGGAACTTTGTTAAAGGGATAGTTCTCTAGAATAATTTATTAACTCTCATTCCAAACCTATTACTTTCTTTCTTCTGTAGAATATAAAATAAGATTTTGATAAATGTATAAATTTTTTGTCCATACAATGGAAATCATGGTTAAACAATACTATTTGCTTACCAATTCTTCTTTTGTGTTCTGCAGAAGTCAGTCATACAGGTTTGGAATTACATGAAAATTAATAAACAAAGGCTTTTTGCACTGGGTAGTTATAGGAACTCAGTTATGGGAACTAGCCACCAGGGCGGTCCACCGAGAACTATATTTTCACTGAGGGCCATTTTACTGACACAGACGGTCCCTTATCATCCTGTCGCTCTGGCTGTTCATCATAAAACTATCATCATAAAACTGGTTTAAGATGGTCTCCCAGCCTGGATAAGCTGGTCTAGCTGGTTGACAAGCTGGTCTTAAAACCCAAAACCACTCTAAAAATCAGCCTGACTCTGACCAGCAAGCCTACGATTTTAAGCCTGCTTTAACTGAATATCTGATTTATCTATTCTGAACTATTTCTAAACTATTTACAAAAAAATAATCAGGTCAGGTACAAAACTCAGTCAGGTAAAAAGAGAAATCAAAACATCACAGAAGAACTAAAGATAATCGCAATTGTTCAAACCAACCTAGCAATGCTTTTTCTTTAAAAAATAAATTCTGACTTATTATCCAACATAAAATACCATAAAACATTCTCAATATTTAAGCACAATATATTCTCAACATTTAAGCACAATACAGTATAGCTGGTCATAGTACAGAATCTGCTCTTTTGAGGGTCTCTAATGATATCCTAGTAGGTGATGATTCTGGAAATCGTGTTGTTTTGCTTTTGTTAAATCTTACAGCGGCATTTGATACAGTTGATCATAACATTCTCATTGATCGTCTTAGGAATCATGTTGGTAGTCAGGGCTTAGCCCTGAAATGGTTCTATTCCTATTTGAAGGATAGGACATTTTCATTCAGTTTAGGGGATTATTTTTCTTCTGTTGCCCCGCGTCTGTGGGGTTCCACAGGGCTCTATACTGGGACCAATTTTATTTTTCTTTTGTATGCTCCCTCTAGGCTAGATATTTGTGAAATTTGGGATTCGATATCATCTGTATGCGGATGATTCTCAAATGTATTTACCACTGAAACATGGGCCATTTATAAATGTGCCATTCAGTCTCTCCATGCATGTTTGGGCGAAGTTAATTGTTGGCTTACGAATAACTTTCTCCAATTAAATGAGGATAAGACCGAGATTATTTTATTTGGAAATAAGGGGTGTGTGGATAATGACTGCCTGGGGTTGTTTCCTGGGGGAAAAAAACGTCTCACGCAAGGAACCTTGGTGTCATTTTTGACTCTGAGCTTAAATTTGACCGGCAAATAAATGCTGTTGTTGAGAATAGTTTTTCAGATCAAATTGAAATGTATCCTTTCTTATGGACGATAATGGAGAAGGTTGTTCATGCCTTTGTGTCATCCCATTTGGATTATTGTAATGTATTGTATCTGGGTGTGAGTCAGGCTTCTCTCTTCCGTTTGCAGCTCATTCAGATCTCATCTTACTGATTTAATCAGCCGCTGTCAATCCAGTAGATCTCTGTGCTCATATGATCAATTGCTCGTCAAGGTTCCACAATCTCATTTAAAATGTAAAGGTGATCGGGCTTTCTCTGTTGCAGCTCCTAGGATCTGGAATGACCTTCCCCTGTCTGTAAAATCTTGTCCTTCATTGGGTGCTTTTCAGAGTGCACTTAAAACATACTTGTTCTCTGTAGCATTTGATAATGCTTTCTAAGTTATGTCATATGTTTGCATTGTTTTTATGTCTTTGTTTTTACTTTCCATTTTATACCTTCTGTACAGCACTTTGGTGCCACTTGTGGTCTTGAAAGTGCTTTATAAATTAAGTTGAGTTGAGAGTATAGATAAGAAGAAAGTTCTGTGACAGTTGATGGATGCAATATAGATGATAAACGCTTTTGTTTACCATTAGTTAGTAAAGACGCCAACATGCAATTGAGGTTTAGCATCCCTTTTGTCCAGTTGACAATGACAAAGTCCAAATATGTTGACATACAGAAAGAGAGGGTAAGTTACAGAAGTGGTTCTTCTTAACTGACGACACAGTGACTGAAGCATTTGGGTTAAGAAACAGACAGGTGCAGAGAAGGCCGCTATCAGCTCGAACCTCAGGCACCCCGGGGAGAATGCGATCGACGCCCCCTCTCACCTCTTAAGGCTCCCGCTGTCCGACAGGGAGGCCAGTGAGCCAAGGGACCCCTGGTAAAAGCTTTTCAGGAAAGTTGGGGTGTGGAAGGAGGACGAGAGACTGAAGTAGGAGTCACTCTCAGAGACACTGCGCACTCTTGAGATGCCAACAGTGCTGAGGGCCGAAACATAAAAGGCCCACGACAAATACACATTTCATTACAAAGGTCTAAACACAGCCATGGAACCACAATGCAGAACACATGAGAGCCTCTGAGCAGATGAAAGATAGTAATCATAGGTTTTGCCTGATTACTGGAGAATTTCTTACTGTTACTTTTTTTAAATGATAAAAAAGTAAAAGCTCTGACAAAAATACATAAGCTTAATATAATTTTACCTGTATTAAATCTATTAGAGATGACAATATATCGGTACAGCATTGGTTCTATATATATATATATATATATATATATATAAATATATATATAAATATATATATATATATATATATATATATATATATATATAAAACCAATGCTGTACCAATATATTGTATCTAATATATATATATATATATATATATATATATATATTTATATATATATATATATATATATATATATATATATATATATATATATATATATATGATGAAGAGTTCAGATGCAAAAGCCTCTAAGTGCCATTTGAAATTTTCTTCTAAAATGATCATTTTTATCAAGCTTGTATATTTAAGTTCAGTAATTTCACTTAAATGGCAATGAAGATTACCTATTAATTGTCATTTAAGTGAAATTACTGAACTTAAATATACAAGCTTGATAAAAATGGTCATTTAGAAGAAAATTTCAAATGGCATTTAGAGGCTTTTGCATCTGAACTCTTCATATATATATATATATATGTGTGTGTGTGTGTGTGTGTGTGTGTGTGTGTGTGTGTGTGTGTGTGTGTGTGTGTGTGTGTGTGTGTGTGTATATTTAAAGTGATTAAAAAAAGACAAATTCCTTACACCAGGGGTGCCCAACCCTGCTCCTGCCAATCGACTGTCCTGCACGGTTTATCTCCAACCCTTATCAAACACACCTGAAGAAACCAATTAAGGTCTTCAGGATCACTTGAAAATTGAAGGCAGATGTGTTTGATTAGTGTTGGAGATGAACTGTGCAGGACAGTGATCAGCAGGAGCAGGTTAGGCACCTGCCTAACACTATAAAACAAGAGCCTTCAATTGAATGCCTTGATATAGCACATTTATTTATTTTTTTAAATGAATGTCAATTACCAATTGAAGCACCCTGACCTATATACTAAATAATATATTAAGACTCAATTATATAATGTCCTCATTTATGGGAAATTAACTGGCATATCATAATTAATTCAATTAAATTTCAAACAATTGACAGACTCCCATCAATAAAATGTTGATTCATTAAAATAACCAATATACTGTAGTTAGTAACTTTCTAAATGATTTGAATTCAGTGCAAAATCCAACAATGCACAGACATGCCACATGCACTTGTGACCATGTAAGCATTCATGCTCAAATTTGTGTTGAATAATATTAATGATTGTATAATAAACACAAGCGGTTTTCAGCACATAGCTGTGACTGTCTAGACATCATATGACTGTTGAATAACAGAAGTTAAGATAAATGGCTTTATCACATAAGAGCAAACAGGAAGAAAAGCATTACCTGCTCTGCAGCAGCTCGGGGGCCAAAGACTGCTGCCGGCGCAGTGGAGCCTTACAGGCCTGGGAGGAAACCTCAGTGAAGGAGATCTTCTTCTTGATGGGCGGGTGGCTGAAGGTGTGTGCCCAGCGACGGAACTGCGGGGCATCTGGGTCGTCCTCGAGGTAACTGGGTGGAGTCCCAGGTGGGGAGTCACCAGGAGAGTCGCCCTGCAGGGTGAGCAGATAATGAACCAGGTCAGTGATGAGTTGAACCCAACAACCTCAGACGATGAGATTATATTCAATGTCAGACAAATTAGCTTACCAATGAGTCAAAACTCAAATTCAATAATAAGAATCCATCCCAGACAGAAACAAGCGATTTACTGAAATGTACAACCTTCAAATTTCAGACAAAGCAAAACAACTGACTTGACACCAGCTACAGATTCTGAACTCACTCAGGATTTTCCCTCTCCCCGTCCTGTCTCGTTCGCTTCCCCGGTCAGAAGTGGCTGTGTTGGCAGTAGAGTGACTGCACACTTTGTGATCTATTGTATGTTAATAGTCTGTGTAACAGAGCCACATCACACACACACGAGCCATTGGAGTTGGACAGCAGCACAATGGAGGTTTTTGGCTGCTGTTTACTGTGATGGTTATAGGAAGGGTCTCTCTCAGGCTCTCTTCCTCACTCTGTTTCCTGTCCTTGTTGTATGGCAGTTCCTGAACCCATGCTCTCCTGTGAGTCAGTAAACAGCAGGGCCAGGAAACCAGTAACGGCTGCACAACGCTCTCTCTCCTTTCACTCGCACAAATCACAAACCCTGTCCACTTCCTTCAGCTGCCTACAGCTAAATTTGGGAAAAACAAATGGTCCAAACAATGTAATAGCTCTCATCATGGTAATACCAAGGGAACGGGAGCCTGCAAACAGCGCAAGATTTGATCGATTTGGGAGCAGTAATTATTCAAATGGCTTAGAAAAGTTATTTCTGAAAATAGCATAATTTGTTTAAAGATGCCATTTTTTTCTATACACAATTATTTTGTATATTTTGTAGCATTTTTGTTTTGCACACATTTTGACTAATGAATCTATATGATTTTCCACTTGTTTAAGATTTTTGAATAAGGATTGTAAAAAAAAAACTAAATTAAAATAAAATTCACTAACATACCTATTACTATGGCTTGTGACTGCAAGCAAGTTTAAAAGGGGACCTTTTATGAAAAATTCACTTTTAAACGGTGCTTGAAAATACTGTAAAATAAGTGTGTGTACACAACCCCCTATAATGGTAAAAATCCACCCATTCCTCTTTTTTAATCCCCATAAACAGCATCTCAGAACAAGCTGTTAGCAGATTCTAGCAGTGTGACATCACATGAGCTTAAGCTCCACCCATGACAACTGACAGACTCTGCCCTATTAGCATATACCCTGCCCTGAGTTAGCTGTACAAACTCCACCATGTTTATCTCCTCGCCAGAGCATTTAACAGCATATATAGCAGTGTAATCTATTCATATTTAAGCTACTAAAGTCAAAAACTATTCAGTCAAGAGCAGCGAATGATTTTCTGTTTTTCTTTTCTTGTTTGATTCAGATTAACAGCATTTATAGCAGAAGGTTCTGCATATTATGTGGCTTTCACTTTAATACACAGATCTAATATACACATGCGATTTCTTTCCCTGCTGTTTAGATTCACAGACCAACATGACATCATGACTTTTGCGTAAACATGCACGCCACTTTCGAGTCAAGTGGCGTGTCTATCTACGCATTTTGAGCTATGCGCGTGTATGTGTGTATGTCTACGCCAATAAAGTCCGAAGTGATTCCGCGTGTCTGTACACGCCGTCAAATGTCCGAGCGAAACGAAGCAAAATGTAGGTCTACATCTTGGGAGCGATATTTTTTTTTCCTAGGATGGTAGGGGAAGTCTCATAAATGGTATTAACCCCAGTGATGGGTAGGTTTAGGGATGGGTTGAGGTAGGTCATATATTTACGTGTACAGTAATAACGTTAAGTCAACGGCGTTCATAAACACGCTGAAAAGCGATTATGCGTGTTGATAGCACACCAAAAATGGAAATACGAATTGCCGTGTCATACATGTCAGCGTGTATTTAGAAGAGAATATTATCGTTTATGATTGGTTATTTAATTGGTTCATGTAGTCTGTTATGGTGCAATACCGAAAGACTACAGCAGGGGTGGGGTGAGCATAGAGAGTTATTATCAGGACGCACGTTCCCTTCCCCACTCATAATACAGAGATTCAGAGGGAAACACAACAAGTGTCTGTCCTGATAATATGTTTATGTTCCTCTTAGGGAACATAGACATATTCTTAAGCCTTTAAATATGCTTAAGCCCTTTAAATATCTGAATATTTGATGCTGAATCTTAATATCTTATGTTAATACGAGTTTTGTGAATATAGAATGTTCGATAATTGTTTTATACCCTTATTGTGGAAAAAGAGATGAGATTGTCGCACATGGTGAACGTGAATATTTTCCGATGCTACCATTAGCACGTCCTCAATGCACTGTATTGTTAGTACATATAGTTTTATGGGTTTCTAATAATTCATATAATGAAATGACAGTGTTATTATTCTGTTCTCTTACGAAGGTTCTCGTCATTGCGTAGCTCAGCTTACGGCTCCGGGAGAGATTCTTCTTTGCCGAACAATTGAAGCTCAAAAATTTTTATAATTTGTAATCATTGTCGACGCACTTCTCAGGTGCAGGACCTAGAGCGGGCTAACTCGCAGGCTCATTGGTTCGTTTCTGGGAAGTGCTGGAACTGAGTGGAAGCGGCGCTGAACCCGCGCCCAATGAGCGGGACGACGCTCGCTTATTACGTCAGAAGCCCGCCGAAAGGGGCGTGGCTTGAGTGTATATAAGCACTCTCCGTGGTTTGGAACAACGATTCATTTTGATTCAGCGATGTAATCGCCTGCCGTTGCAAGACTGAAGCCGTCGTCGGTGACAAGGCACCTTCTGGCAAGCAAGAAGCCTGAAGAAGCCGGCCCCTGCCACCTTCAGCCGCCTCAGCGAGCTCACGCCGTCCGACGACTTCCACTTGCTCCATCACAAAAGAGCGTGAGCGTCTTTAAAGATGTCTCGACATTTCCTGCGGCTCATGCCGCGCACCGCTGGAAGACGGAGACCGCCACCTCATCTGCCCTCTCTGTCTCGGGCTTGAACATGCGGAACTTCGCCCTCGCCGATGGAGGATGCTCTCTCTGCGAGGCGCTGACAATGTCTTCCCTGCGGGCAGAGCTCCTCACCGTTAAATCCGCCCAAGCCGTGCCGCCTCTGACTTCTCCGCGGAGAAGCGCCGCTCTCAGAGGCCGCCGGAACCTGCCGATGGCTGTGTGTGGGCCGCAGCCGCCGCCCCGACCACTCTCTCTCTCCACCCGAGCTGGACCCCCATTGCCGCCGAGTGGCCGCTCTGCAGCGTCCTCGACTCTGAGGAAGAGAAAGAGTCGCCTTCGTTGCACGCTTCTAACAGCGACGAATGGTCTTCACTGGGTTCTTCGGCCGCGGGGACCCGCTCCGGCATCGAAGAGGACCTAATGCGCCTCCTGACTCTTGCCGTCGAGCGTCTGGGATACAGCGATGCTGCCCGTCGAAGATCTGGTCGCCGCTCACTTGTGCTCGCCCTCCGCTGGATGGCGATCCTCCCCTAAGCTTCCTTCTAAAGCTTGCAGAGCGTCCTCTACCTTCCACACACGCGCCTATGCAGCCGCTGGCCAGGCCGCTGCAGCGCTGCACTACATGTCGGTTCTCCAGGTGCTGCAATCCGACCTGTTGAGTGACATAGCGCAGTATGAGAGAAATCAGACGGCCGTGCGCTCAGCGACTTAAGAATGCGCTACGGACCTCTCCCTCGCGCCACCAAAGCTGCCGCTCAAGCGCTGGGAAGATGCATGGCCATCCTCTGTGTCGCCAGAAGACACTTGTGGCTCAGCGCTCACGGGACATGAGCGAAGCTGAGCGCGCTGTCTTCCTCAACGCGCCCGTCTCACCCTCTGACCTCTCGGGATCTGCCGTTCCGGGCATCGTGAGAGCGCTTTCCGAGGTCCAGGAAGCCACCCAGGCCATGAATTTGTTCCTGCCTCGCCGCGGCTGAGCCTTCTGCAGGCCGCTCTCGGTGAGCCCCCTGCCAGAAAGCCTCAACAGCGCCGCCCGCAGGCAAGCTCAGGCCCATCCCAGCACAGGCAGAGCGGCCGCCCTCGCTCTCGCTCCGACAGCCGGACGCCAGACCAGGCTCCCCAAGCGCCCCGTCCCAGGGTCACGCTGAAGCCTGATCAGCAGAAGTCCGCCTAGCACTTCTGGGGAGAGGCGGCTTCTTTCCGCCGCGGCCGGACCGCCGTCGAAGTTTCACCCTCTGTTAGTCCCCGAACCTTCGCCGACTGCAGCAGCGGATCTCGCCGAGGACAAGCCGGTGACTCGACCCGCCTGCGAGCGACAAACAGCCGTTTTCACGGCTACCCAGAGAGTTCACATAAAGAGCATAAAAGCCTCAGTGTAAAAAATGTGACCACAAGCACGTGTTCACTCACACTTTCCCGTGCCCCCCACAGAGTTCACTCCCACTCAGCGGCCTCCGTCCGCTCGGGTCAGCAGAAAGCATAAGCACGCCCTCAAGCAGCGCGTGCTCCCCCTCTGCTCGCTCTGTATCACGGCCCATAAGCTCCTCTCTGAGTGCAAATCCCGTTGCCACACACAGTTTACACGAGCACACACACAGTGTCCAGCCCGTTACATGCAGCAACCGGGACAGCACGGCCATTCAGCCTCTAGCAATATGCTTCAAAGCGTGGGAAGCCATTCCCGGCATATGCCCGTGGGTACTAAGCATTATAAAAGACGGCTACCAGTTACAGTTTCGCCGCCGCCCGCCGCGTTCCCGCGCCCGGCCCCTTTCTGTGGTCAGCCCAGCTGCCGCGAGCACGCTCCGCACAGAAATGTCTGGAAACTGTTAGCAAAAGGCGCGATACAGAGTCCCTCCACCCATAACCGAGCCGGGGTTTTGCGGCCGTTATTTTCTGGTCCCAGAAGACGGCGGCCTCAGGCCGATTCTAAGACCTCAGATTTCTGAACAGAAGCTCTCATGACGAGATCATTCAGAATGCTGACGGTCAGGAAACTCCTCGCACATGTGCGCCAGGGGATTGGTTCATCTCCCTAGATCTGAAAGACGCTTATTTTCAGATTCAAATACACCCTGATCACAGGCAGTTTTTACGCTTCGCCTTCGAGGGCCAGGTTTATGGATGCGCGTTCTCCCGTTCGGCCTTTCCTTCACGCCACGCACGTTCACGGAAGTGTATGGACGCGGCGCTCGCCTCGAACCCAGGGATGCGCATTTTGAATTATTTGGACGATTGGCTGATACTAGCACGTTCCAAAACCAGAGCTTCTGTCGCACCGTACAGCTCTTCTCGCTCATCTGGAAGCGCTGGGCCTCTCTGTGAGCAACTGGACAAAGAGCGTTCTCCAGCCCAGTCAGAACTATCTCTTTTCTGGGGATAGACCTGGACTCTACCACTATGAAAGCACGCTTCTGCGGCTCAGCGCACACGCCGCTTGCAGCGTTTCAGCCGCTTCGTTCCAGATGAATACCCGCGTTCCGGTGAAAACCTTCAGGAGATGCTGGGTCACATGGCCTCAGCTGCAGCCGCGCTACAGCTCAGGTCTTTTACATATGCGCCCCCTCCAATTCTGGCTGAGACCCGTGTACCCCGACGGGTGGACCACGGGCCGCCAGCTAATCAGGAGTCAGCTCAGGCATGCATTTCTGCACTACAGCCTTGGACGGTGACCGATTGGTTTACGCGGGGCGTCATGATGGGGACCTCTCTCAGCCGGAAGGTGATCTCGACAGGCGCATCCAGACACAGGCTGGGGTCCGGTCTGCGAGGGCTCACCGGCCTCTGGCCGATGGTCGGATAGGAGACCCCATTTCACATAAACTGTCTTCGAGATGCTCGCGGTCGAGTATGCACTGTTGCAGTTCCTCCCGCGCATCCAGGGTCACCACGTCCTGATTCGTTCAGACAACATGACAGTGGTATCCTACATCAACCGTCAGGGCGGGGTCAGGATGCAGGAATCTCTTCCTGCTGACACGCCGCATTCTCAGTTTGGTTCCAGAGTCATCTGCTCTCGCTCAGAGCGACGCATGTCCCGGGACACCTGAACGACGGTCCAGACATTCTATCCAGGAACCTTCTCTCTCCAGGAGAGATGGTCCCTGAATCCTCTTACAGTCCAATCACTGTGGCGCCTCTTTGGCAGAGCGGAGATAGATCTCTTTGCGACAGAAGAGAACTCGCACTGTCCGATGTTTTCTTGAAGGACGAGGACGCGTTCAGCGCTAGAATGGCCATACCGCCCGCTCTATGCCTTCCCTCCCATCTCCCTGCTACCGCAGGTCATTCAGAGAATCAGGAAATTTCGCAGCCCGGTGCTCCTCATAGCCCCGCGTTGGGAGAATCAGATTTGGTACCCGGAGCTCACACAGCTGTCTCAGACAGCCCCGTGGCCCATCCCGGTCAGAGCAGATCTCCTCTCTCAAGCCCGCGGCACAATCTGGCATCCCCACCCGCAGCGCTGGGCGCTTCATGCATGGGTGACCAGACGATTACACGTCGATTTGCCAGAGGGAGTCTTGAATCCGATCAAACACGCTGAGGCGGCATCTACCTAGAAAGCTCTATGCGGCTAAATGGTCTGTATTTTCAAAATGGTGCACCGAAAGAATTTGGACCCCTTAAGTGTGAGGTCTCTTCTTTGCTTTCCTTCCTTAAGAGATGCTGGACAAGGGCAGATACCCATCCCACCCTGAAGGTTTATGTGGCAGCCGTCGCGGCCTTCGTTAGTCCCCGACGTGCCCAGTCTATTGGCAAAGGCGAGCTGGTTCTGCCGCTTCCTCAGGGAGCCAGGAGGATGGACGCCCCTCGCCCCTCGGTGCCGGTTTGGGACCTTTCGATAGTCCTCGAGGCCTTGAAAGCCCCCCCTTCGAACCGCTCGAGTCTGCTGACCTCAAATATCTCTCCCTAAAAGCCGTTTTTCTGACCGCTCTTGCCTCAGTTAACGGTGGGGCGACATTCACGCGCTCTCTTCGAAGCGCGTCGATGTCTAAAAGCTTGGCCCTAGCGAGCTCCGTCGTCATTCTAGAACCCAGGGACACGGATATGTGCCTAAGGCGATTGGCACCCCATTTGAGCACAGGTGATATCCTTCTGCGGCTCTGCCCACCTCTGATGGCGGCCCAATGCCAACCTCCTCTGCCCGGTCCGGGCGCTGAGGCGTACATTACACGCGCTGCCACGTTCAGACGTTCTGAGCAGCTGTTTGTGGCGTTTGGGGGGCAGCACAAAAGGCTTGGCCGCTTCTAAACAAACACTATCCAGATGGATAGTGCGGCGCTATCGCCTCCGCCTATGCGGCTAAAGATCTGCCTTGCCCGCTCGGCGTCAGGGCTCACTCCACTCGAGGCATGGCCTCCTCGTGGGCTTGGTCCTGTGGTATTTCTATTCATGATATCTGTGTGGCCGCGGGCTGGGCTTCCCCGTCCACCTTTTTATCAGATTTTATAACTTGGAAGTACCGGCCTTACAGGCTAAATTACTAGCGGTCTAACCCGCCGCAGCGTGCTAGCCACGCTTTATGGGGAATCCTTCAACCGGCTAGCCCCTTGATCTTCACCCTCCATTCTATGGAAACTTCCTATACTATGGCCCGCTATGCCGGCCGCCTCTTAGGCCTCATGTTCTCATGTGAACGGCGTCTGCCCTTTATTGTTATTTCTCCACTATTGCTCCCTCCACCCTCCCGGGGATGCTTGTGGTGACTGACCGGGCACGGCGTTGACCAGGGGTTCCCGTAGCGTAAGCTAGCTTACGCAATGCGAGAGAACCTCTCGTGAGAGACGAATCGAGTTACCTGGCGTGACCTCGGTTCTCTCTAGATGAGGGAACGGTATTGCCGTTACCGGCCGTGCCCGCTCTAGCAGCGATTCGCTTCATCACTATAAATCGTTGTTCCAAACCACGGAGAGTGCTTATATACACTCAAGCCACGCCCCTTCGGCGGGCTTTGACGTGATGAGCGAGCGTCGTCCGCTCATTGGGCGCGGGTTCAGCGCCGCTCTCCGAATTGGTTTGAGCACTTCCAGAAACGAACCAATGAGCCTGCTAGTTAGCCCGCTCTAGGTCCTGCACCTGAGAAGTGCGTTGACAATGATTACAAATTATAAAAATTTTTGGCTTCAATTGTTCGGCAAAGAAGAATCTTTCCCGTAGCGTAAGCTAGCTTACGCAATACTCGTTCCCTCATCTAGAGAGAACCGAGGTTCCGTTAGGTAACCGATTCGTTAATATGAGTTTGGCTGTAATATTCATCGTCTAACACTGTTTTATGTTTATTTGAGTTTCTATCATATACGAGTGAGTGTTAATGGGTCACGTGCTGAACCGTCCATGTTCAAGTGTGAAGGCCTGCAGTTATCACATAAAATGGATGACGTGTAAAGTGGTATTATATTGTGACTGAAATGTTTTGAGATTAATATGCACTATCTATAGAGTACAGATTATAATATACAGTATTACATTCATTCTGATATATAAGTTGGATTTTCTTTATGTAATATTTTATTCATTTTCTTTATTTAATATTTTAGTGTGTTTTTGCCAATTGATGCTAATATGCTTTATGTGTTTTGACTTTGTCACTTGAGAATGCAGTATTGTTATATGCAAGTTATGGTAATTTTCTACTCATAATACAGAGATTAGAGGGAAACACAACAAGTGTCTGTCCTGATAATATTTCTATGTTCCCCTTCTTCGGGGAGGCTACATACACGCTACTTCATGAGATCAGTCTGCACAGACATAACTAACTATGATGTGATGTGATGGTTTTTGACATAACCTTGTGTGTATTTGACAGTTTAAGTCCAATAAGATGTGAAAAAGAATTTAGTTTAATACTCATGGGACATGCTGTCTGACAGCCAGCTCTCTTGTGTTTGTGCTTCAGATGTGTGTGCTCAGAAAAACCATACATCAGAAGTTTAGACTGATATGGCTTTAAAACGCACGCAGATAATAAACTTTCATGATAATGAAGAACTGCAGTGCCAAGTGACCGTGATAGATAGTCAAAACAAAACAGATTTTTAAATTTCTGGGAGACTGTCAGAGGCAAAGCTGTAAAGGCTCTGCCATCTTCTGGAAAGTGGGGTGAGGAGCAGCAGCTCATTTGCATTTAAAGATACATGCACAAAACAGCATGTTTGTCCTTTCACTCAAAAATGCCCATTTACAACAAGGTATAATAAATGATCCGTAGGATAAATTTCAGGCACATTCTGGGAACACCTGAGACTAAAAGAGGCACAATATGTCCCCTTTAAGCAATATTTAATCACATAAATATTTTAGAGCAGAGCGTAACTAAACAAATGGATATTCACTATATAAACATCATAATACATTCAAGTTCATAAACATTCCTGATATTTCCTGATTTTCCATGACCTTGAGAACCCTGTATTTATTTTATTTTGGTTGATTATTATTTCATTTCATTCAATTAATTTTGCAGCCGAACCACTTTTTACTGTTATTTTACGTTTAATTTAATTTTACAAAGATGGTTTAAGAAATTATTTCTCAAAATATCAAGAAGAAAAAAAGTTAAGTTATTTTGAACAACATGCGTTTGTAAAGGATACCAGATTTTATATATATATATACACTCACTGGCCACTTTATTAGGTACACCTGTCCAACTGCTCGTTAACACTTAATTTCTAAGCAGCCAATCACATGGTGGCAACTCAGTGCATTTAGGCATGTAGACATGGTCAAGACAATCTCCTGCAGTTAAAACCGAGCATCAGTATGGGGAAGAAAGGTGATTTGAGTGACTTTGAACGTGGCATGATTGTTGGTGCCAGAAGGGCTGGTCTGAGTATTTCAGAAACTACTAATCTACTGGGATTTTCACGCACAACCATCTCTAGGGTTTACAGAGAATGGTCCGAAAAAGAAAAAACATCCAGTGAGCGGCAGTTCTGTGGGCGGAAATGCCTTGTTGATGCCAGAGGTCAGAGGAGAATGGCCAGACTGGTTCGAGCTGATAGAAGGGCAACAGTGACTCAAATAACCACCCGTTACAACCAAGGTGGGCAGAAGAGCATCTCTGAACGCACAGTACGTCGAACTTTGAGGCAGATGGGCTACAGCAGCAGAAGACCACACCGGGTGCCACTCCTTTCAGCTAAGAACAGGAAACTGAGGCTACAATTTGCACAAGCTCATCGAAATTGGACAATAGAAGATTGGAAAAACGTTGCCTGGTCTGATGAGTCTCGATTTCTGCTGCGACATTCGGATGGTAGGGTCAGAATTTGGCGTCTACAACATGAAAGCATGGATCCATCCTGTCTTGTATCAACAGTTCAGGCTGGTGGTGGTGGTGGTGTCATGGTGTGGGGAATATTTTCTTGGCACTCTTTGGGCCCCTTGGTACCAATTGAGCATCGTTGCCAACGCCACAGCCTACCTGAGTATTGTTGCCGACCATGTCCATCCCTTTATGACCACAATGTACCCAACTTCTGATGGCTACTTTCAGCAGGATAATGCGCCATGTCATAAAGCTGGAATCATCTCAGACTGGTTTCTTGAAAATGACAATGAGTTCGCTGTACTCAAATGGCCTCCACAGTCACCAGATCTCAATCCAATAGAGCATCTTTGGGATGTGGTGGAACGGGAGATTCGCATCATGGATGTGCAGCCGACAAATCTGCGGCAACTGTGTGATGCCATCATGTCAATATGGACCAAACTCCCTGAGGAATGCTTCCAGCACCTTGTTGAATCTATGCCACGAAGAATTGAGGCAGTTCTGAAGGCAAAAGGGGGTCCAACCCATTACTAGCATGGGGTACCTAATAAAGTGGCCAGTGAGTGTATATATATATATATATATATATATATATATATATATATATATATATATATATATATATATATATATATATATATATAATTTTTGGGTCAACTATGCATGTAAATCAATCATTCTCATTGTTTTAGAGTAGACTCACTATATGATGATAACTGCATTCATACTTTGCAGTCACGTGACGACCATGGATAGCTGGCGGCTAACAATCTTGTCAACAATCCTGTTAGCAATATGTTAGGCTGTAATATAGTATAGTAATAAGTGTACAATAGTAAGCATGCTAAGTAACTGTAAGTAAGTAATACGTAGACGCAATATCCCTCCCCCGCAATAACCCTAACATGCAACTTTCCACTTTAGTAACTTCCTAAAGTGTCGCATTAAATCAGAAAAACAGGTCCAGGAGACTACTGGCACCTTTCCATTAGGTGGATCTGGAAACATAAGATCTGGCACCAGCGCCCTTATTCACAACGCATCTCTAGCCCCGTTCACTGCGCTAGCTTCTCGCAGCAACATGAATGGCAAACACTCATATGAGGTGGTTTTAAACACGGCTAATTAATCATTCAAAGAGCTTGACATTTAATTTTTTTTAATGTAAAAAATTACCGAAGTCCGGCCCTCGGTGACCTCATATCTGGCTACAGCCATGCGCAGTACAAAAGTAACGTGTCATTCATTCTCCAGATGAACGCGTTCTCGCCACCTGACGGGTGAACGTGTAAGCACATTTTTTTGTTAAGATTACACAATTGACATTTAGTGCATCCAATCGCACAACAACTATCTGGCATGTCGTTTAAACCTCAAAACACCATCTTTTCTATATATTGAAACTGGCAACGTCCTGGCAAGATCCTTGATTAGTTTTCTGGGTTTCGTTGCTAGAGAGACGACGTTCTTGCCCGCCAGCCAGTATTTTTGACATCATGTGCAAAGTATGAATTGGAGCTACTGTGTTCACAGTACATACAGAACATGGAAGAGAGCCATGTGTAAGGAACTGTTAGATTGTAACATGTTATTGAGAGCTGAAGTTTAAGCATGAGAGAAGGTGCTCACATTGACAGTGCCTCTAAGGCCATGTGAGGACCCTGTGGGAAGGTAGAGCTGACTGATTTATTTTCCATGGAGTCCAGAGACCCAATCTTACACACACCTCACATTTCACACCCCACTGAGACAGAGGTTGACGGTCAAAACAAGCCAACCCCAACAAGTGAGACCCCCTGATGAGACTGACAGGCCAGCTTTAATCATATTACTTTGCTTAAAAACATGTAGTGCATTGGTATTATGTGGTGAATGCATGTGGTGGTAACTGACACCACAGAGGCATGCTGGCAGGGGTAGAACAGAGATGTGATTCTTGGCAGGGAGAGAACAAGAGCTGGGGTTAAAATGACAGTATTCACGTGTGTTGTGTGATACTCACGCGGTCGAAGCTTCCCATACTGCCCAGACGCATTCGCATACGGCTGGCTCCCTAGGGAAGAAATTAAGCAACTTGAATGTCAGAATTTACATATACATAGACTTTATGAATAATGAATAAAAAAAATCTGTTATCCTTTAATCAACATGTCATTCATCATTCACAAACCTATATGATTTCAGTCTTTCATGGAACACAAAATGATGTTTTATTAACAAAGTTCAGGAGGAGCACATTCAGTTAATTAACACGAGTGGAGTGTACCCAGCAATCAATGATAAGAGGTGCATACATAGATTCAGCAATCTCACTCCAGCATCCCTCCACCACCCCTTCTCCACACTTCCAGTCCTAAACACTTACATACACTCAAAAAATGTTTTCAAGCAGTACCTCGTTCAATTAAAAATTTTTCTTTCAATTCAGTTTACTATTATTTGTTTTATTTTTCAAGTTATATTTTTTTTGTTCGAAACATTTCTAAATAGAAATATTTTTCATTAAGATCTTAAATAAGAAAAAATTGTTTTGACGAATGTATAATTTCAAGGTTACACACGTCACGTGCCAGCGCTCGACCAGTGACAGTCACCAGACCGCTCTTGAAGTCGCTCCGTGGTGAATCACCATCAATCATTACTGGACCAGACAAGAGAGAGTCGAGTTGCATCGCAGAAAAACTCTGGTAAGTGAAATAAACAACCATTTATTTTTAAATGTGCGGCTTTATTTATAGTAATGGTAGCCTGTTAAAGGTGGAATACCTAAGATTTTTGCATTAAAATATCCCAAAATCACAAGGCAAGTGTTATATATTTAGTTAAGATGATAACTTACAATATTCCAAATGTTTCAAACAATGTTTAAAGTCGCGAGAAAATTGAGATTTTAACCAAGGAAACGGGGCGTGTGAGCAGGGGTGAGCTGGGAGTCGCCAGTCAATTCGCGTCATATCCGCGTTACCTCGGTTTCCGCTCGTACTACGTGTAGTCCTGGACAAATGCGGAAGTTGTAGTTGTGCGTTAGTGTCTATCAAGCAACAAACATCAGCTTGTTTCGTGCATTTGTAATGGAATGGTGCACATTCTGGTGCATTATTCTTTTCAATTATTCTCGGAATGTGAACTGTTGGCTGTAAAGGGGGTCGCACAACGGACGAGAAGAGCCGCGCCACGTCTAGGACAAAGTACAGTATCACACACCGGACGCGCACTTTCTCATCAGTATATGGCCAGCAATATTGTTATGTTTAATGACATGAAAGGAAGATAATGTCTGTTCTATGTTATGATTGTACTGTACAATTAAATACAATCGTTGCTGAGTCTGCAGTCTGAAAACTTTACCTCAGAACATCCGTTAACTGAATGAATTGAGAATATCACCTGAAAAATCTAATAACATCAGCAATTGTCATTCAAGCAGCTGATTTCTGTAAATGAATGCAAAACTAAATGCATATTGCAGCATAGGGCGAAGTCCATTAGCAACGATTTGACTTAAGTTCAAACCCTCTCCACCATAGCTTCGTCCAGTGACTCGTACAGTAACATCTGTGATAACATTTATAGAAATCGAACTTTACCTCATCCATGACAACTAATTTTCGATTCCCGTCTGACTGATTTATCCACGGTGGAGTTGAAAACAACAGTTCCCATCATTCCGCGTTCCTCCACGTCGTCATCAAGCAAAGCCGTTGTTGTTGTTTTGAATGTAGCGCCCTCTAGTGACATGCAATCTTAGGTATTGTAGCTTTAACATTAATTTTATGCCAATTTTATGTAACTTACATTAGTTTGAGAATGTTAGTGTTAGCTAGCTAACTTTACACAATATATGTCGACGTTAATCAATTCATGACCAATTTCAAAGCGAAACATATGTTTAAAGAAAACCTGTGGCTTATTTTGATTTTACAATGGTGATTAACGTGAACGTTTAAGCATTGAACGGAACGTATCTCGAGTCAGCCGTAATAATAATGTTAAAACAATTAACCTGATCAACTAACTTAAGTGAATAAGCGAACATACATGTTAAGGGGCTGACTTAATGGTTTGGTAGCGCATTTATGACTGACGAAAATACACCATTTATTTATTTCTAATATTGCGCCATTGGCAAAAAAAAAAAAAAAGGGCGAGTACTCTGGGTTCAGGGCCGAGCTCGGAGCCCTTCCCCGGACTACACGCCAAATACGCATTAAACCTTTTCCACTCTAGGTCTTAAAGAGGATATGTGTAGTTTGAAGTATTTTAATGCTGCCTTTTTTCCATGTAACAAAAGCAGATAGTGACCATCCAAAAAAAATGAGCTTAATTTGAACTTCAAGAAAGAAAGAAATTCATACAGGTCTGGATGGAACAAGATGAGGGTGAGTAAATGACAGAAGGTCATTTTTTTAGTGAATGGTCCCTTTAACTGAACACAGACGTCTAATGGAGAATTCAGGCTTAGCTGGTCTTTATCCTTAAGCAATGATATTGCTTTGTAAGTAAATACAGCAGCTGGTTGAGTTATTATAGTACTGTACATAAACAAAGGTATTATTCATAGTACAAGGGTGGGTAAATGGGTCAATCCCCATTCATAGACCATTAAGACACAGACGAAAAACGCACACACATACCCGTGAAAAGATGTTCTCCAGGGAGCTAGTCAAAGAACTCCGGGCTTTGTTCTTCAACAAGTCCAGTTTATTGCGGCCCGCACTGGAGTTATCAGAGGTCAGAGTGCTGCCAGAAGCATTCTGACACAAAGGAATAAAAATTAGTGAATAAATGAGAATGAATGCCCTGTAATATTAAACAGTTTTCTGAGGAATGCATGTTCTGCACTTGGTGAATAGATTTTAAAATGATGGAAGCAAGACCAGGGATAAATCGGCACTTGTCTAAACCAAACCACAAAGACTGGGAGTAAATGCTAGCGTACCGAATAAGTGACAAGATAACGTCAACATTTTCCTATTTAACTCTGGGGGATATGGTTAATAAGCTAAAGTCCCAAAAAGTCAGTGTGTTCCTTTAAAGCACAGATTGAGCACATTGGAAGACTTGCCAACCATTGCTTTTCTGAGCCAACCATTGTTTTCACTGCACAGTTCATAGGGTAGGCAGATAGGATTGTTGTTTCCATGGTACCTTGTAAAAATTGTCTGTATACATACACAAATGTTTTATATATACACTACCGGTCAAAAGTTTTAAGATCTGTACGATTATTTATGTTTTTAAAAGAAGTCTCTTCTGCTCACCAAGACTGCAATTTTTTGATAAAAAATACACAAAAAACACAGTAATATTGTGAAATATTATGACAATTTAAAATGACTTTTTTATGTTAATATATATTAAAATGTAATTTATTCCTCTGAAAAAAGCTGAATTTTCAGCATCATTATTCCAGTCTTCAGTGTCACATGATCCTTCACAAATCACTCTAATATGATGATTTTATGCTCCAAAAACATGTATGATTATTATCCATGTTTGAAAACAGTTTTTTACATTTCTATTTCAGGATTCTTTGATGAATAGAAAGTTCAAAAGAACAGCTTTTATCTGAAATGGAAAGCTTTTGTTACATTTAACACTACCCTTTAAAAAGTTTGGGGTCAGTAAGAATTTGTATTTTATTTTTGGGGGAAATAAATAAGAAATCAATACTTCTATTCATCAAGGATGAGTTACATTGATCAAAAGTTACAGTAAAGACATTTATAATGTTAGAAAAGATTCTAATTAAATAAATGCTGTTCTTTGAACTTTCTATTCATCAAAGAATCCTGAAATAAAAATGTAAAAAACTGTTTTCAACATGGATAATAATCATACATGTTTTTGGAGCATAAAATCATCATATTAGAGTGATTTGTGAAGGATCATGTGACACTGAAGACTGGAGTAATGATGCTGAAAATTCAGCTTTTTTTCAGAAGAATAAATTACATTTTAATATATATTAACAAAAAAGTCATTTTAAATTTTAATAATATTTCACAATATGACTGTGTTTTTTGTGTATTTTTTTAACAAAAAATTGCAGCCTTGGTGAGCAGAAAGAGACGTAAAAATCTTACCGATCTTAAACGTTTGACCGGTAGTGTGTGTGTGTGTGTGTATATATATATATATATATATATATATATATATATATATATAAGTAAACAGGGATCTATTTGATTTGATTTCAATTAAAAGATAGATGAGAGAAATGTTAACAGAGGTGAACTACTCTGAGAAAACACAGTCTTGCACATGTTTAGAAAGGCACCTGCATTCCTTCAGGTGCTCTGTTCTAATCTCTATTCTGATGACTCTTACAACCTGTTTTATCCTATTAAAGGGAGGTCACAGTTTCATGACTTTGCAAGGCAGCGTGAGTGGGCGAAGTAAGTGGTGCATTTTTGTTGTTTTTGTATTTTTGCTACCTGTGAGACTTCTCCAATATGAACATGAGATTTCTGCTTGGTCTCACACAACTGTTGGAGGTGAAGAATCACAAGCTCGTTTTCTTCTTGATCAGATGCTGGCTTCATTTTCTAATGCATGAGAAAACAAACTAAATATACAATAGATAATCGGAATTAAATGGTATATAGTTAAAGGACTAGTTTGGTATTTTACATTTAAAGCCCTGTTTTTAAAATCGTTTCTGATGAAATGGAACGGTTAAGAATGAAATTTGGACACATGCTGCAGGCCCACAAATCAAAAACCGAAATCACCTTTAAAAGATTATTCTTGGTCGAACTACTGTAAGCTCTACTCATGGTATCAATGTTGTCAAATACTTTGAAAAAATATATATTTTACTACATAAATAAAAATAAATTATACAGTAATAGACTTACAATGAAAGTATTTATTATTTATTTATTTTTTAAGAAATTTTGATTTGTTAAAGGATTAGTTCACTTTTGAAAAAACTTTTGCTGATAATTTACTCACCCCCATGTCATCCAAGATGTCCATGTCTTTCTTTCTTCAGTCGAAAAGAAATTAAGGTTTTTGATGAAAACATTCCAGGATTTTTCTCATATAATGGACTTCCATGGGAACCAGACGGTCCAAGCTTCCAAAAGATCATTAATAACAGTTTCAGATCCAGCTTCAAATGTCTTTAAACGACACCAGACGATGAATAAGGGTCTTATCATGCGAAACGATGGGATATTTCAAAACTTATTCCAAAAATGTAACTTTTCTAAGGACAAATGTTAGCCTAGCTCTATTCTGGAGGCGCGTTTGTAACGTCACGTAATATCGTAATTACGTTCAAATGGTGGAAGTAATTGCGATGTAGCTGGAAGTACAGAGTCAGTAAGTTGAACACATAGGTTGAACGTGAAAACTAACTCAAACGCCGTTTACAAAAAAAATAAAAAGGAATTAAAAGGTAAAATAAGCGAGTCGGACGATTTTGATTCTGTACTTCAGCTATGTCGCCGTGACCTTTTGAACGTAATTCACGTATTCGTGACGTTAGACGCGCCTGCCAGAATAGACTAGGCTACCATTTGTCCTTAGAAAAGTTACATTTTTGGAATAAGTTTTGAAATATCCATCGTTTGCATGATAAGAGTCCTATTGTAGTCGCCTGGTGTCGTTTGAGGCATTTGAAGCTGCATATGAAAATTGTTATCTAACAATCTTTGGAGCTGTTGAACGTCTGGTTCGATGGAAGTCCATTATATGGAGAAAATACCCTGAATGTTTCATCAAAAACCTTAATTTCTTCAAACTGAGGAAAGGAAGACATGGATATCTTGATGACATGGGGTGAGTGATTATCAGCAAAAGTTTTTCAAAAGTGAACTAATACTTTAAGTCCTCAATTGTCATTTGAGAACTTCACAAATCAGAAACCGAAAATTCTCGGGCCAGCAGCATATGTCCAAATTTTAATCAAAACCATTCAATTTTATCAGAAACAGGCCTTTAAGTGTAAAATACCGAACTTATCCTCTAATTTGTTTGCGAAATTTCTCCTGGTTTGCCTACCTGCACCCGTTCGAATATGTTCACCTGCTCGTTGTCGCTTAGTTGTGACAGGTACTTCTGAATGGCTAGTTTCGCCCTGGGAGGATACAACCCTGGGACATTGAGAGAGACACACACTGGAATATTGTGCTAAAACGGATACGAGTACACTGAGTGAGTTTACAGAAGCTGGTGGCTTTACCTTCTATTCTCTCACAGAGCTTGTGCAAGTTCGTGCATTGGACAAGCCTCACACAGTTTGATTTGGTTCTTGGAGCTCTGCATAGCTGCTGCTGTGGTAAAGGCTTGTTTTAGGGTGAGCATTACTTCATCCACCTAAGAAAAGCATTTGTAGAAAAAATTAAAGTAAAAAAAAATCACCTTTAAAAGAACATTCTTGGTCAAACTTACTGTAAGCTCTACTCATAGTATCAATGTTGTCAAATACTTTGAAAAAATATATAATTTGACTACACAAATAAAAATAAATTATACATTTATAGACTTACAATGAAAGTCTTATTTAAAAAAAAAGTCCTCAATTGTCATTTTGAAATTAGACAACCTTTCCACACAAATTAACATCTGGTTATTAATTTATGATGCATATCATGTGCTTGTCATGGCCATGAAATTAGTTGAAAGATTATATTACTGTATAACTTTTGCTCAGATAAAATTTGAAAGCGGTAGCATATTCTGCTTAAGAATTACAGTATGTTTATACTTTTGGCAAAACACTTTGACATTTTAAACATTTATAGTATTTATAGTGCTGTACATTTGTTTTTGTTTTTTTTAAATCAAGGTAGTCCACATTATTTGTTGAGGTAATCGACAGCAAAGCATCCATATATAGACCAAAAACAAGGAAAAACCTTCATGGTTGCATATCAGCTGTACAATGAGACCTTATCTGTACATCGTGTGCAAAAACACAAGTCTAATCCTATTCATCCTCTGGGTGGCATTCAATTGGCACAGAAATCAGCGTACTAAAGGTAATGTCCACAAGATAGGCAAGTGAGTCATTGTTTCCATTGTACCTTAGGATGAATAATTAATCAGTGTGGTGACAACAGGTGCTGCAAAAAGGTCAGGACTCACCAGAGACTCACTAGCGCACTGGAACACGTAACACACATACTGGGCAGGGCCAGACACCTCCGCATTCCCGACAAATAAAGCCAAAGTGATCTGTCTGTTTAACACCCTGCGGGCACAAGAAATTACATCCATAAAAGACTAACAGACAGACAGGCTGCAAGTCACAGTGACACAACCAGCGCCTGAAATTAACACCCGACCACCTGCCAAATGCTGGTATATGTTGCTATTGGCGGGTAACACTGTCAATCTACCTGCCACATTGGCAAGTAGGCCAATGAGAATTGAGTGATTCATTAGGATTTTTACATTTCAACAAAGTCCGCAATTGCATTAGACTTTAGCTAAAATGTGGAGGCACATTACTGGGGTAAAGAGGCCACCTGAAACAAACAACCAACAAAAAGATGAGTAAAAGAAGACATTTTAATACAAAGTGGACAATTGGCATGAGCGGCTGATTTACGACCGCGACTGTTGTTTCATAACGTTCATGCGATCATTTGGATGTGTGAGTATTAAACTGTTGGTGAGATGGGATGAAATAATGTAACGCTGACGTAGGTTACAGTACAATGACAGTTGCACAACTGTGCATGTTGGGAGATGGGAACCGGTGAGAAAATGTCGGTACCCGGTAACTCTACCAGTAATAACAATATTAATTTAGTTCATAGTTAACGGTTCCTGAACGCTGTTACTAAAAGCTGTTAAAACCTGTCTATCGTGACTAAATCAGCCATCAACACAGCCGCGTGTGATTTGTTTACATACGAGCTGCGGTTGGTCTTTCTGTTTATACTATATAGCCTATACCATATGTTGTGTTTGTGTGTGTGTTGTCAAAATCAATGACTTCGATTGATAACCTTTTTAAAAAGTAGGCTATGTTCTTAGAGTTATTATTACTTGACAGCACTTAAATGTGTATTTTTACAAGTTAAAGAACAATACTGTGAAATTCTCGTTTTTTTTTGTTTGTTTTTGTTCACCTTTATGAGGCAAAAAATGTCTGATAAAAAGTCTCTGTGGCAGGTGAATTTTTAAATCTATCTGCCACAGTGGCCGGTGGCCGAAAAGGTTAACTTCAGGCCCTGCACACAACATGTAAAAATTCACTTCATAAAACAAATATCCTACCTCTGAATTCTGATTGGAAGAAAGTGTGATTACACATCAACTGAATTGTATATTAACACACCACCTTGTAGGTATTATTATTGGTAATACATATCATTTTTATTTAATGAACATTAGTAGCCTTGATAATATTTCTGTTGCTGTCATTTTATGAAACCAATAAGCACTTAATCAAAAAATGGCTTTTAGTATGAATATGTTAGCCATTCTGTTATTTATAAGCTAGTGTTCTCCAGAACACTGAAAAAATTGGCATTTAGAATATATAAGCCTTTAAAACTTACAGTCTCTCACTTTCGCCAATATGGATCAATGATTTTGAAGACATCATGCTGCATTGCAGCTTCTCATCAGATTTTCCGTCCAATCAAATGCTTATAAATGCTCATTAACATTATAAACAGATGCTGAAGCTATGCTAAAATCAGTCCCTTGTTCACACACTTACTATTTTATACATGATTAACGGCTTTACGGAGCTGTGAGTGATATAAACAAAATGCTATTGGCTATTATTAAAAAGGGGAGGAGCTGCTCAATATGTCCTGTCTTAATGTTTCAGTGGAAATTACGTCAACACATTTAATAATGCTATGTCCTTTAAGGATTAGCATTACAAAAATACTGTAAATAAAATCACTCAACTCATGACCTTGTTTTTGAGTGACCTATTGCCTTAATATTCAAATCACTGTCTGTCCTGTTATCTACATGCAAAACATGCACTTTTATCGTAAGACATAGACAACAGTAAGAAATATGGCAGTATGAATGGTCTTTTTATGAGAACATCAATTTATATGACAAAGAAAAATATAAATATTCTACATTAGTACAAAACCTCATGTCAGTTACTTGGTACTTGTTTTGAACAGCACTGTGTGACAGCATATGGTGACATTAAATATGAGACGTACAAAGAGCTTATCTCTAAAACCAAACAGTCCTAATCCTTTCACACACAGACCTGTGAACAGGACGAGATGTCCTTAAAATTCTTCTCCAGAACCACAGTTTTGGTTTCAGGGCTGATGAGATTCACTTCAAACCGTCCAACCTGCACATGAAAAAAGAAATTTGATAGCATATTTTGTTTATTGAGAAGCAGTAGGAATAAAAACACAAATGTTAAGCTAAATGTCTGATAAGTGATAAGTCTCATCGCAGTGTTTTCTGAGAGCTGTATTTGCATTTAAAAAAAATCTTCCTTGACAACCAAGGTCATAGATTGCAAATGATTTCTTAACCAAATAACCATAAAGACACCTCCCCCTAAAAACTGTTTAAAGGAAAACGTGTGACTGCATGACCATCATGCATGCTAATTAGCAGGAATTTGACTTTTAAAAAGACATTTACATGCATAGGCGCGTTTTTAATCTTAAAGGTTTAGTTCACCCAAAAATGAAAATATAGTCATTAATTACTCACCCCTATGCTGTACTAACCCCGTAAGACCTTCGTTCATCTTCGGAACACAAATAAAGATATTTTTGATTCAATCTGAGAGCTGGATCACTCCTCCATAGACTGCCTAAGGGACTGGCTCTTGACGGCCCATATAAAGTCATTAAAGATAATGTTTAAATATTCCATATGCCTACAGCGGCTCAATTATAAGTTTATCAAGCGACGAGACTACTTTTTGTGCGAAAAAAACATAAATAATGACTTTATTCGCCTATTCCATTACTTCGTTATGGGCACATGCGCGAGAACTGAGTTTAGGACGTTCTTCTTCGACTACTTCTTGTTACCGGCTGCTCACCGCTTAGGAGTATTACCGCCACCTACCGTATAAGATGATGATCGCGCTCCAGCTATATCAGCACATCATCTTATACGGTAGGTGGCGGTAATACTCCTGAAGCGGTGAGCAGCCGGTAACAAGAAGTAGTCGAAGAAGAACGTCCTCATCTCAGTTCTCGCGCATGCGCCCATAAGGAAGTAATGGAACAGTTGAATAAAGTCATTATTTATGTTTTTTTTTCACACAAAAAGTAGTCTCGTCGCTTGATAAACTTATAATTGAGCCACTGTAGGCACATGGAATATTTAAACATTATCTTTAATGACTTTATATGGGCCGTCAAGAGCCAGTCCCTTAGGCAGTCTATGGAGGAGTGATCCAGCTCTCAGATTTAATCAAAAATATCTTTATTTGTGTTCCGAAGATGAACGAAGGTCTTAATGGGTTGGTACAGCATGGGGGTGAGTAATTAATGACTTAATTTTCATTTTTGGGTGAACTAACCCTTTAAAGGGATAGCTCACCCAAAAAAATTTAGCTCAGAAGAAAATATTTTTGTGTGTTTTTGTTCATAAAATTAAAGTCAGTTGTTTAGAACTCCATCAACACTCTATTCACATAATGGAAATAGAATCACCATAGCTGTTGTGTGGACTTCCCACTTCTCAATTTTTAAAACTATAGTATTAAAATTATAGTTATCATTTTTGTCTTAATAGGCCTTTGGCCTCTAACTCAATCACTGGTGAGTGAAATCTAACATTACACATTTATTATTTATTCACTTAGCGTGAAATTGAGTAGCATATGTGACCGATTTACTTGCAATGTATAGGGTTTGTCCATTAACTTTCATTGTGGACAAAAACAGTTGAAAGACTCAATATCTTTTTTGTTTCAACATGAGGGTGAGTAAATGATGAATTTCATTTTTGAAATCATCTGTAAAGGTTCATGAAATCACAGACTAAAAGTTTGTGTAATACCTGGAACAGCATTGTGCGATTCTTGTCAGCATCAGACGGCTGCACGTTATTGGGCGCGCTAGCATGTCTCCTACGCGTTAACCCCTTGCCAGTCTCTCTGGGCTTTTTCTGCAGGCCACCCGCGAGGCTATTACAGCGCGTACGAATCTCCTGCTGCTCCCCAAATCCCGAGTCCTCCAAAATGCACTCAGGAAAGGCCCCTCGCAAGCTGCCTGTACTGGAGGAGTTGGTCAAGGCCAGTTTCCCATTTGACAGCTCAGAGAGGTCTTCCTCAATCGAGCCATGTTCTGCCTCGGGTTCGTCAACTTCGCAGAGGGAGGAGCTAGAGGGTCGTCACCCATGTATGAACTCTACGGGGCTTCGGTGGAGCTACGCTGGCCGCTGAGGAGCCGCAGACGCTTGCGTTCAATCTCGTGTTGGCGGAATTTATCAATGCAGTCGTCAATTAAAGTTGAAGGTGCTTTCTTGTAGTTGACAGTCACTTTTCCACAGTAAAGTACTTCAAACTTCTGGGAGTTGTAGAAAGACTCGTCACTATCTTGCTTGGGCTTGCTTTCCTCCTTAAGTGCAGCCTTGGACACCTGTCTAATGCTGCTAATAACCTCAGGCACCTGGGGAAAAGGGTAAGACATTAGATCAACCATACAAATACTAACTCAACACACTGAAAGGCAAACAAGGACCAAACATCTATAAAAAGGCTCAGTGGTCACGTTAAATTTTTGGAGTGAGACATGCAGGTTGCATAACTAACTGGGTTCAGCCCCTAAGGAGCAATTTAGGTGTCAGTAATACAAAAGGAAAAATGTTCTCTGGTATCCGATACTACTATCGATCATTTAGAATAAAACCTGGAGCTAAGAAAACCGATCTCTGTTTTATAAGCCTGAACATCAGTAGGAATCTTTTGAAACTAGATGCAAGGGCATAGGTTTAATTTTAACATGGGTTGAGACCATGGACTATAAAAAATATGGATAAAGCGTCTGTGATGTCACCCATAGACTTTCTAAAGGGGGGTATGGGTGGTGCCATATTAGAAAATTTTGAGAAATACAAAATACAAATGTTAGAAAGGATACAGAGGTGGTATGATGTGTTGTGTCAGATCATGGCCGAGACGTCAAATTCACTCGACGCAGACCGTTATGAGCTGTCAATCAAAGTTAACCGCCCTTATTTGTCATACATTTTATATTTAAATACGATCTAAACTAACAAGTTAGAAAAAAATTCACCCCCTCACAGTTGTCAGGCACTTGGAACCTATACGAAAATACAATAAAAGTCCATGGGACCAACCTGTAAAAGCATGAATTTACGCTGTGAAAATGGACATTTTTAAATCAGCAACACTATACATATCCACACAAATACTTTATCTTATTTTATCTTTATGCATTAAAAATGTTCTTTCCCAGGATCTAACACTCTGGTTTCAAACAACTGAGAAACTGTAATGTAAAAAAATATATATATATATATATATATATATATATATATTAGGGCTGTCAACTTTAGTCGTTTAGTCGACTAATCAGTAAAATACCGATCTTGGTCGACTGAAATTCTTATTGGTCGAACCAGTCGCATTTTTTTTTTTTTTTTGCCAATAGAAATACATTTTCAATGATTTACTCCCTGATATTTATTCCTTTATAAAGCAGTTATTTATTACTGTATTCTAAATATAATTAGCCTATGTTTTATCCCAACTTTAAATGCTTTTAGGCTATTTCTTGTAACTGCGCCACAGTTTAGCGCACACACATAACACACTCGGGAACCGCACCTACTGGCTGCGCTGCTGCTCGCGCTCAGTAAGGGATGTACTGGTAGGTGGTTTTGCTGTATTCATTCAGTTCACGCTACTTCAGTCGACAGAATGTCCAAGAAATCTAAATCTTTTGTCTGGCTACATGTTTGTGGAGGTAGGCGACGGTGGCGACCGCGTTGCTCCATTATGAGCGCGCACATCGCGTGCCTATTTGAAATCGAACTACAGCGCGCAAAAGACGTGAGCAGCTCTTTTAACGGCTTTATCATACTGACTCAATAGATTGTTTTCTTAATAGGTTTTTATTTGTACACTTGACTCATTTGAAAGTAGCCTAAATAATGTAACAAAACGAAATTAAACTTATATGCTATCTTACAACACAGCCTAGATTTCAGATAGTTTTTTTAGGCTATTTTGTCTGTTGTTTTAAGACGCCTAACAGATCGGCTGGACAAAAGTTAACCCATAGCTTTGTAAGTAAAGAAGAATACAGCCTGTATAAACGAGAGCTTTTGTTAGGATTTTTCATTATGTGGCAGATAGCAGTTATATTATTTTGTCAGCGTGTGGTGTGATCAGGTGCGCGATTGTGACCGTCACTATAGACCAAGGACAGAGCTCCTCACTTGCAGTTAAACAAATCACTTAATTTTCAAAGAATTGTATTATTATTATAGTTTTATTTATTTTCGATGTTTTTTCGTTGTTGTTTTATAAATGCTCTATGACAATTGTTTAAAAAATGTTCAATCAAAACATCCGTTTTTTTTTTTTTTTTTAGTCGACTAATCGTCGCGCAGGAAAAATACAATAATATATATATATATATATATATATATATATATATATATATATATAATACACACACACACACATATATATATATCATTTGTAAGAAAGTTCAGTACGTGCAGTTCTTGAAAGATATACATTCTCAGATATTTTACATAAGTATATCTTAAGAAAATAGATAAAAAAGATTTAAGAGATGTTGGAGGATGTTCAAAACTTGAAGATGTTATTTATGTAGAGAAAAGAAAAAATATTTTGTTGTCCAAAACAATCCTGAGAAAAAAAAAGAAAAAGTGTTTAAAACATTCTTTAGAATGTTTTGTGAATCCAACCAATGGTGTGTTTTGTGAATCCAACTGAATTAAGCTGAAACACCATTTTTGGAAACCTTGGGGATTTTAATAGGCTGATTTTTTAGGCTCCTCGCAGGAAAGCACGGGACAATAAAGAAACTGTGATTTATAGCGGCTTGGGTTTTGAACAGCAGCATTTGCATAATTCCCATAAAACTCATGCACAGTCACAAGCCATGCAAAAGTGTTACCCTTGTAACGCCTAATTTTACAAATTACAGGAAACAAAGTACTTAATTTTGTAAATGAAAACATAACATTTACATATATTTATATTTATATTCCCTAGCTTTATTACATTTAGTCACAGCTGGAGTCGAAAGAAACTTTGGTAAACGGTCATGGCTCAAGTCCCCACTGTCCATAATCAAATCTGCATTCATGCTTTTGGGTGTAAAACTGGTATATTAACTGGTTGCAAATGTCAGATATATCTCAAAGTATATTACGCCATGATCTCTTGTGCCTTTGCTTGGCTTAGAAATGGTCTGGATTGTCTCTCAGGCTCAAGTGTATTAAAAGGTTATGGCAACGTTTAAATAAAACTGATTTACATTAAGACACATCTTGTTTGAGAGAATACAATAAGGAGTCTGGTGGCAGAATTGGGCCTGATGCCAGGCAAGACTCAGAGGTGAAAAGAAATGAAGCTCCACAGACTTTAAACACACACTAAGCCAGCTCAAACTAGACTGGAAGAGCATGTTTGACAGGCCTGATCTAGCCTGGTAATGGTATAAGATTGTATCTGAGCTGGCTCAACAAACAATAAATCCCTGAAGTTGCATTCAGGGAAAACAAATAGAAGTAGAGAGAAGTAAGTTCTAACAAGAAACGGTTTCAGGCATGGTTTAAACGAAGGTTGGAGCTTCCTTAGACACAACAAGCTCTGAGACGCATGTTGCACAGTCAGTGCACATAGAGCGCAAAGCATTAATGTGAACAAGAATCCTGTCGATATAAACATCTTCCAGGAACTAAAGCCCTGTAATGGATACAGAGTGCTTGCTGCATAAAAATACAGTCACATGGATTACTTGTTCAAGTAATGTAGAGCAAGTCAAACATAACTGCAGGCTGTGCACACTGTTCTCTTGTAAAGCTAGCCCATGAAAACTTTCACATTAGAGGCCTGACTAGTTGATTTAACATGTCACTGGCATAACTACACCCATGATATAAATCATCTTTTCATGGGCTATCACAGGTACAACAAACACCTAACCTGCCACATTACATTTCAACTCATAACTCAATATAATGTGGCTTTTGAGAATTGGTGTGCTACTACTTGAAGCAATCAGTCTTATCATTTTTTTCCTGGTGTGCAAAAACCATTGCGTTATATATAGAACCAGAATATCTCAGAGACTTGAGGCTGGGAACGTAACTATCCAGAAACCTTATAACACACATTAAAGTCCACTTTGGGAACCGCATAGCAACACCCTGGAAACCACCCAGAACAGCCTAACAATTTAGCAGTAAGTTCTACATGGGTACATTTTCTTTACTTTGCAATTGGTTTTATGCAATTATTGCAGGCACTTCACGAGTGAGTCAGGAGTAAAAAATAAAGACAATTGAGAACCTCTGTGGTCCACTACACGTCTGTCAGTAAATATAGCTCAGAAACATTTCACTGATAACTGGTGGAAAATCATGGTGCAGCTGAGAGAAAGGGTTCCTTGAGATCAGGAGGAAAAGCAAACAATCCTTCAAGCAATCGTCTGCTGAAACGGGCTGCCAAAGGGTGTGGCTGCTTGTTTTTAACTGACAAATGGCTTATTTCCTAGGAACACTTATAGATTTCCAAAAAGACTCCTAGTAACTACCAAAAGCTGATTTTACATCTGCTAGTGAAAAGGCAATGCACACTATAGTGCTGTTTTGAGGTCACATACCCAGTGTACAAGAAGAGGTAGAATAAAAACATTCACCCACAGTAAACTTCTATGACCTCACCAAGCATCAGTGACAGAGTTTGAAACCCTTAAATGGTCTGAATTATTCAATTGCAAGATGATGCTAGACCCCTTTGGTCTAATAAATTATTTGCACTGAAACAAACGTAAGGATAAAAGTAAGAGGGTATGAATGTATGAATGAACTACAAAAGCTGTATATAAAAAAGAAATTAATAGTAATTATTAATTATTCAAATAGAAAAATCCTTGTCATTGCATTATATGACTTCAACTTTTTTGAAATTTTTATCTTAACTAAGTTCAGTTTCCTTTAAGCCAGACCGATAAATCGGCATGCCGATATTATCGGCCGATATTAGGCATTTTCCAAACTATCGGATATCGGCAGTTATAATGGCCGATAAATTAATATATTTTAAAAATAAATAAATAAAAACGGACGAAACACGCTTGAACCATGTCATGAGTGTTGGAGTTGTATAGTTTGTCCACCAGAGGGCACTCTACACCATCCCTGTTGGCACACTCGTTCAGTTGGTCACGAGACATACATTGCTTGAAAAACAATTAAAAGAACATCCCCATCAGTTCTCTTAACTCAAATAAGCATGACCAAATTTGTGACGATCATGTCCAGTTTTGCTGCTGTTAAATAAGCAGAGAATGAAAGCGGAATTAGTTCAGTAATAAATACGGTTACGTTGTTACAGTGTAGTTGACTGAATGTCCTTTTAACTTTTGACTTGACAATGTGACTGAAGTATTTCTTTAATAGCGCGTGACAGTTATAGCAATGAGTCGTATCATCTCTCCTTGGCCTGTTGTATTGAAAATATATGTTTTACACTTTGCAGTATGACATTATCCATTGCTAAATTATGGCTCTTCATAGACTAGCAACTCAGTTCCTGGAGGGCCACAGACCTACAGAGTTTAGTTCCAACCCTGCTTCAACACACAGGCACACTTGCAGTTTTCAAATGAGCCTGAAGGACTTGATTAGCTGATCAGCTGTGCTTAATTAGGGTTAAAGCTGAGGCCCTGTTTACACGGAAACGGCTCGCGGATGAAAACGTAAAAATATTTTATCGGATGTGCCTTTTCGTTTACATGGCGACGGCGTTTTAGAGGCTTAAAAACGCAAAAAAGTGAAACCACCCTCCAGAGTGGAAATCTTAAAAGCGCTCCACCGCCGCGTTCCGTGTAAACGGTAAAAGCGCAAAAGTCTGCTTGACTGTGAGGTTGTACGCAGGCGCGTGGACTGGTGGTGTTGTAGTGTGCACTCCTAGCCGGCCTGGAGTGCATACTCATTGAATTTCACACACTTTTGCGTACCGTTAGCACGGATTCTCCACACAAAACGCTCGTCTAAACGCAAATAAAAAGTGATGACGGAACAGCCACTTTGCGTTTTCTCTTCGAGAATCGTTTCTCGTGTTAAACATCAGCCTAAACTGCAGGGTTGTGACCCTCCAGGAACTGAGTTTGACACCCCTGCTAGCTAATCACAAAGCTAGCTAATGCCACTCTCATTCAGTCTGTTCTGTTGTGACAATAAAATAAAAACGTTTCTTTTTAAAATGCATTATCATATACATTTTAGTTAAAACTCATGAACAACTACAAATAACTAATATAAGGGGAAATCTGTTCATGTTTTGTTGCGCGTTTCAAAATAAATAAATAAAAAATACCGGCCGATATATCGGCATGTCAAATTTTAAAACCAAAAATATTTGTATTCGGTATCAGCCTTCAAAATCCTTTATCGGTCTTGGCTCTAGTTTCCTTTGTTTATTTGCCTTTTCATCAACTGGTGTCAAGGGCATTTAGTGAATACATGACATCAGTTCTCCTCAAGTTCACTAGCAAGAAGTAACCACGTGTATAGAGCATCACATTAACTATGAGCATGTTTGTTTTACAACCAGAAAGAGTCCAACAACATTCATTCAAATTGTCATCATTTTGAACGGAATATCTATTATTTTATCATTCAAAAAACAATGCTTTGTGAAGCATTTTGATTTTCAGTAAATAACTGCCATTACAAATAACTGGTTTTGTTTTCTCTAACCAAATGCAATGGCATTCATACATTTTTAGGTGCTTTACATGTGACACAGAGGCTTGATACCAGATGAGGAATATCAACCTCTTTGATTTATGCATCAAAGCTGTGGTATGAAAAAAAATTGTTTAAACAAAGAAACTGATGAGAAATTATTCTTTTTCATAAGAACTGACAAAAAACAAAGACTGATTAGTGCACATGACCTCCAAAATCTCTCTCAAGATTTAAAGAATGTGCAAAATTTGATCAATGTGCTGCCATGACCTCATGTTTAAAAATGCTTTAGGAATGCCGTTTCAAACTAAGATATAAAATGCAAACAGCAGACTTACTCAGTAAATTACACCATTCAACCCACATGAAACTAACAGTGAAAACAGAGAAAGGAGCACTGAAAGATGACGAATCTGAATTTGTATTTATTTTTAGTATTTAGTTCAAATCTAAAGTACACAAATTAACCTTGACAGACCTAAAAATATACAGCACAAAATCCTTTTATTTCTCAAAAAAAATTGCTAACCCCCAGCACCAAGTCTGAAAACTCCTTCCTTAAAATCCACATTAAAATATTGATTATTCATAGGTGTAACTTTGCTTTCTCTTCAGTACCAAAAAACAATGCCCTAGAACAGGATACCCATGTCACTGGTCACTTCTTGTACAGGACGTAGATTGGCATGATATGAATCATGGGTACCAGGAAGATCGAGCAAATACAAGGTATTCGGAGCAACTGGGTAAAACAGGATACTGTCCATATTCCAAAACTCTAACTTGGAGGTCTATTGGTTTATTATATCCTGTGCAACACTGCTTTTGCCTCATATTTTGATAACCGCTCCCAACCGCAAAACAAATAGCCTAGTCTTAAAAAAATGCATCAAGGACCCCATGCATTTTTCTTGCCCACAGCATAAACAAACTGTAGTTTAAATCACAGATAAAGCTTTCCTTTCATTTCTATCAGTATAATGAGGCCAAGCATCTGTGCACATAGTATATCATTATGAAAAGAATCATAACCTTATTTTATTGCCCTTACTGGGTGGGCTATTCTATGCTGAAGGTGGAGTTATAAATAAGGGACCAGTGGGTTCCCCCACAGCCTTAAAAGTTGAACTATGCCATTCCACGGGCAACTGGGAAAGGATTGATCGGGCTGCATTCAGACTGAGATATATTTATATGCCTTAATGCCAGTCTCAGAAAACTGGAGGGACTATAGTGCATGGTAGCACTTTCAAAATGAGCCAGCAGCCATCTTGAGATGTGAGCAGAGACACATTCCTCGTGGAGTATCTAGCACGTGTTGATATCCAGCTACGTGTTGCTATTTCATTGCATAACACATGACGGTGATGTATGCATGTTGCCTCTGGAGCTCAACATGTACACACAAGAGGACCAACACCAGGAAGAGAAACTTTCCCTTCCTCACATTCACTTCTGCAGTACTTTTACCTTTGATAATGTATAGCATACAATAGCATAACATAATGTGGCACATGCAAAAAAACTAAAGATTTCTTTTCAAATGAAATCCACAGAGAAACAAAGAGATATGCTATAGCAAATCACTGAATACACACATATGTGCAAATTCATGTTTCACCAAAAACCAAAAAGCACATTGAACAGGCTTCTCAAAGCTCAGCAGCAGAATAACATTATAGGGTTACATTACAACTAATTACAAATCAATACGATGGAACCGAGTACTCAGATGTATGGTTATTATTGTTGTTTCAAGGCATCATGACAGAGCGCAGAGGAGCGGGTGGGGGGTATTTCAATATTCTGTGTGTGTATTTTCTAGCTGATCTGATTAATCCTTCCTACTCGGTGCCAGGAGAGATCTGACCCACCTCTACATGATGCTCTGTAAATCTAATTCCTCTGGTGCAACAGGTGACCTAAATACTGGCATTTATCCAACTGACAAAGACCTGTCAATCATACAGGAGACTAAACATCAGGGTACATTATCCCTGGCATTGTAAAAGGTTAACATGATTCATTATTTACTGTTGAAAAGGTCAGGGGGGTGGGCACAGAAAGTAAGGTTGTTTACATATATATATATATATATATATATATATATATATATATATATATATATATATATATATATATATATATATATATATACATACATATATATATATATATATATATATATATATATATATATATATATATATATATATATATATATATATATATATATATATATATATATATATATATATATATATATATATATATACATACACATACATATATATATATATATATATATATATATATATATATATATATATATATATATATATATATATATATATATATATATATATATACACATATATATATATATATATATATATATATATATATATATATATATATATATATATATATATACATATATATATATATGTGTGTGTGTGTGTGTGTGTGTGTGTGTGTGTGTGTGTGTGTGTGTGTGTGTGTGTGTGTGTGTGTGTGTGTGTGTGTGTGTGTGTGTCCCTTTCTTTTATACACACACACAAACTAGAAAACATTTGGTAAAGAGGCAGTCCCAACCAACAGACAGAACAGACAGACAGACAGACAGACAGAACACAGACAGACAGACAGACAGACCGACAGACTCAACAAACAGACTGATATTTATAAATATATAACTATTTAAGTTGAAAAGGTGTTATCTGTAAAATAAATAAATAAAAATGATGATTAACGAAGTCATTTATTCATCATATATAGCCTACCAAAACTAAAAGACCATATACATCTAACCCAAATCCACTGAAAGAGTTATAAATATTTCCAAAATTAGGTCATTTAACAATTGACCCGATATTTAAGAATGTATAACCAAGTTAATATTGGAATAAAATAAATAAATTAGTGATTAAATTATGCCATTTATTTATAAAGAACCGATAACCAGTCGACCTCTAATCCGAACCCCTTAAAGTGTTGATTCATAAACCTTAAGCACTGTGCCCTTGAGCAACACATTAACCAAACATAACGCTCACCAGCTAAATCAGTGGCCAAACATACCTGATTTGGATCGCATGCTTTGAACACATGGCATGCCATCTCAGACTTGGGGTTCTCTGGTTGACTTCTGATAAGGTAGGCGAAATAAGACAAGTCATGACTATTGTGGATAAACCTGGATATAAACTGTGCTTTGTGTTCAAATATGAACACGGACGGGTTGCTGCTGTTTGAGGGGACGCAGCGGATCAGAGAGGGCGAGAGAGTCAGCTGGACTTCTCTGGCCTGTGCGGGTCCGGGCTCGTTCTTCTCACTTTTCCTCCGGATCTCCGCCACCAGCCACGGGAGCATGGGCAGCGTGGTTCGCCTGTCCAGAGACGACCAGCCCATGTAACACAGCGCAAACCTCTTGTCTGCCTTTTGAATACTGTCATTATTATTATTCCCTTTGCCATCCTGTCCCTCCATCTCTCCAAGGGCCCCGGGACAAAGACTTAGTTGCTTTGTGCAACAACTCTATGCCGTTATACCACTAAATGCCTAGATAAATACAGGCATCGGTCAGTAGGCTATGTGAAAGCAACTGGAAACATCTCCTCGCACGTTAATGGTAGCCTATAAGGATCACTCACGCTTTAAGCAAAAGTGCGTGAGGATCGTGTGTCCTGAAGAGCTCAAGCTACAATAATACTTGCAGCTATAATAATACTTGCTTTTAAGATGCACCGAGGCTTTTATTCCAAGGTCATATCACTGTTTAAAATAAAAAAAACCTCCACGCGAAGCGAAAAATCCATATATAAAGTTAAACGATTTGCCTCAGTGTCAATACACAACTGCGCGTCTTATTCCTGCAGATTTCTTGACTCCCGAGTCCCGACGCCTCGGATTGTGGACTTCGCCGCGGACAAACGCCTCATGTGTCAAGTTGCAGATCAGCTGGAGTCCTTTAAGTCGCTGCACATCACTTTTTATGGGTTATTGTGTCATTTAACGGCGTTGGAGAACAGAGAGTGCTGTTGTTCCAGGAGGAGTGGCCGCAGCAGGCACATGAGAGGCGTTCCACTTGAACGCGCTCGCGCGCGCGTGTGTGTGTGTGTGGATCTCTGGCTCCCCTGCATCTTCAGGAAACACATGGCACTGGCTGAGAAAAGCAAGTGAACTTTGGGATATCGAAATAGTTCAATTTTTGAGCTAGTTGCCAAACTTATTACTCCATCTGAATATTTTATATTTTTTATAGTCAACTTCTTTATAGGTTAACGTGCCCTAATTGTGAATAGCCTATTGATATTGTCATAATGACATCATGTTCAACATTTTGTTTATTATGTCAGTGTGGTTTTGTTGTGTACAGTACACTTGTTTATCAAACACTAATATGTTTATATTAAAATTTTTATATTGAGAACACTATTCACAAAAACTACTTTTTTATTTTTTGGACTGAGCTACTTTTCAAATTGTATTTAATAAACCAACATCTCAGGAAAACGAGATGAACTTTCAAATCAAAACATGCCTTTCTGTTGCAGAATATGGCATTGATTTCATACATGATCATGTTTATCAGGGAAAAGTGTGTGAATAGGGAAATGTATTATACGTCAATATTCCTTTGAAATATTAGATATTACCAATTATTACTCCCATTATTGCACTTCTTTTTTCATTACATGTGTCCAAAAACAAATTCATATGCAAATTAGACAGTGTACTGTACAGATACAATCTATTGAATGGGACTACACATGTATGGTCATTATACCCACATATTGCATAAAGTAAAATGTATCAATTGAAACATTTATGTTCAATTGATAATATTTCAATTATTGTATCAATTCATTCCATTATGTCTTTCATAGTTGAGAATCATCCTGAAAAAAACAAAAACAAATCATGAAACCCAAGAGTTTAAAGTTAATAAAAATCCCATTGTTTTTGCCAATACATGTAATTTTATTTTTTCAAACAAGTGATTTCTGGTGTCCACTAAAGAGGACATAGCATAACATATGAACAAAATGTAATTAAAAAAATAATAATAATAATAAAATAATAAAATATTATTACCATTTCTTTCTTATGCTCTAAACAATGTGATGACATAAATAAATACTAAATTCAAAAAACTTTTTCTAAGCCAATGAAAACTAAAATTTGAGTCAAGAGATTTTACTGTGGATAAAGCATTCTTCACATTTCTAGTACATACAGGGTGAGGCTCAGGTGTGTTTAAGGTGAGCATACTTGTAAAATTCAGTGTGAATTAATGGAATCCTATGCAAGGGAAGTTTCATTCGAACTAAATATTTGTTAATAGCAGTTTTAAATAAGGTTGTTTTTTCTTTCTTTTTTTGTTAGTATAGTGAATCGGATACACATTACATTACAAGTAGGCTACTGAAAGGTTTGAAACATGAAACTGTACTTTGGCACAAAAATGATTCAATATACTCAAGAGCGCCCTCTGCTGCTCTTTAGAAGCTATCATTTTTTTAATGATAAAGGTTACTGTGGTCATATTTAGGAATCAAATACTAACATACTGCGGCATACTATGTAGTATACAGAGTAAACTGTTTACCCTTTATTTCTGACAGCGGCACAATTTGAAATAGTATGTTACCAAACTTTTCTTATTATTTCTGCCATTTCTTTAGTAGGCTATACACTAGTTTATGAACAGTAGAATACTGTACAAATCGTAAAAGTAGTATACCAGTATGCAATTCAGAAGAATACAATCTGGATGCTGCTATTATCCACTCTTAGTTTAAAAAAGAGGCCAAGAGAAGTGGTGAAAGTATTTTCTTCCCTATTGTGATGTATGTCCTAGTGAAAAAGCTTCTTGATTTTGTCCATCAGGAATTGATTGGATCATTATGGTTTTTGGGACAGGTAGGTTGTATCTCCTTTGCGTCAGTAAATTTCTTGTCTAACAGAGAGTTATGATGAGATATCGAGTTCAGTTCAAGGCTAACTGAGGACCTGCATCATAATTTTCATTTATGTTTCAAAAAAAGTATTAGCTGGTGAAAAAAATAAATTGAAAACACATTTTAAAAAAAGTTCTCTCATGTTACTATTGCTGCCATAGAGTGCTGACCAAGTGCCCAGCTTAAAAAAAGATGCCATACAAATAGCATGAATATGAGAGACCAACTGTAGCCCATCATCACATTTAGCCTGTAGTATAGTCTGTAAAAGTTGCCATCTCTAGGCACAGGTTCCAGGCCTTAAGAAAGTATTCACGCCCCTTAAATTACTCTCTCTCTGCTGTGTTGCAAGGTCACATTCAAACATATTAATCTGGAATCTTTCAGCAAAGACAAAACAGCAGATCAGTTCCACTGAACTCAAGAAGACAACAAAGCTGACAAAATTAGAGTTTTGAATAAAAATAAGTTCATTAAAAAAAGGTCCTCTTAATGAATTTTTGACAAAATCGTATCCAACACCATCCTTACTGTTAAGCATTGTAAAGAATTGTGATGTTAAGAAGGTGGAATATATATTAAAAAAAACTATAAACAAAACACAAACAGTAAAGTTCAGTGAATAATTATATTGAAAAACATTAGAAGAAATTCATGTTCTTTAACATCAACTAACATGGGTTATTTATATTTGAAAGGTGAAAAACAAATATATAATGTTACTAAAGGCACTTTAGACAATTATGAAGATCAATATTAATGACAAATGGAAATTTATGTTGATCCATGGGTGATCTAACACTATAAAACATGTGTTTGGATGTCTTTATTCAGTGCTGATAGTATTAAAGGAATAAAAAAAAAAAATCAGTGCAAAATTATTAACTGTTAAAGACTTAAATGTAAACATTTAGTCAAAGACAGAATGTTTCAGAATCACTTGCAGAAAAATATTAAACCGTCTCTAAAACGGAGGCCATTTCCTTGAACTGCTTGTGGAAGTTCTGAGGGACAAAAAAAAATTTAATTATGAATTGCAGAGGTTTAGACAATTCAGATGGTTTCAAATAAAATAAGGAAAATGCATAATTGCATACCTGGAACTGCTGTACTGTCATCTCAAAGGATTTATATGATACCTCCCCTGACGTGTCCGCAATTTTTATTAGAACCGAGATGAACGAAGAGTTGAGGGATTGGCAGGTATCTGAGCTCACTGCCATTCCAAGCTTCCACTGGATATCTACAAGCTAAGAGTAAAGAAGCTTTGATATCAACAACCTGAGAGAGCATAGCGGCTGATCAATAGCGACACTGAAAACAAGAATCGTTACACACCTGTCCAATACTAGCCATTGTCAGGACCTCCTGCTGTGCATGTAGACGAGCACCATGCTCAGTCCAAAGCTGGTGCACCAACTGTAGCTTTGCTTTGGACCATTTACTGCTGCTTTCAGTCAATTTGCTGACCAAGACATCTGCACTGAGATTGCCCTTTGCAGCTAACCTGTTTTAATAAATATGTATCATAATATGTTCCAGAAATGTGTATACACACACAGAGTTTGAAATTATTTTACTTAAGAAATGTTTACATCAATGACATTTTGTCCTTTGAAAGATAATACTGTACCTAAAATAGTATGACATCAGTCTTATAATGTCTTGAACAGCTTTCTGATCCAGGTTTATCCCGGCTCTTTGAAATTTCTGAGTTAGGGAAATAAAAGCATTTCAAAGACATAAAAAGCAAGCACATGCATGCTCAGTTTACAATATAATTACATCCCTGTCAATGTGAGCTTACGTCACAGTTTTCAATCAAATCTACTGCTTTGCTCTGATCCTGAAGATGAACCAGGATCACCTGGAGCTGGAAAATTAAAAGACTAGTGTCAGATCAGCAGTCTAATTTAACATTCAATACCACATCCAGTAAATAACTTGATGATGATATGCCAATATGAACTGTGAAGTGTTGCAAATGTTTCAAGCACAATTTTGTCTTCTCATTGTATGGTATGACCCCACAACACTGACAATTCTTACCGTTTCTGCAAACAAGTCTATGGGGAGCTTTTCAATTGTTTTGACCACATCATCCACACCTGCAATAAAACATGCAAAATGTCACGGATAATGAGAATTAAATTATTTATTATGCTAGCTTATCAATTAATGGCTGTGTGTGTGTGTGGGTGGGTTTGTTTATGTGACTTATGAGGACACAAGTTTGTATAATGACGTGTATTACACTGGTATTACAACTTATTGGTGGTTTGTGAGGACATTTCAAAAGTCCGCATAAATTAAATGGCTTAAAAAACATAAAATATAATGTTTTATTAAAAAATAAAAATGCAGCATGTCTCCTGTGATGGTTAGGTTAGGGATTGCGTTAGTGTAGGGGATAGAATATATAGTTTGCACAGTATAAAAACTATTACGCCTATGGCGAGTCCTCATAATGCTGTTGCACCAACATGTGTGTGTGTGTGTGTGTGTGTGTGTGTGTGTTTATACTTGTGACATTCTGTTCAGTGTAAAGTAAAAACGTCACCCAATGATATGGCAGACAAGTATGAGTTATATCAAAATATATTGATGCTAATTATTATATTCATAAGGTTAATTTTGTCATGTTGAGTTTAATTATAGCACAGAAAGTGAAGTAACACAAATTGTTGCTCTTTAAATTTGCAAGAAAATAGTAATACATTCTACTCACCAGTTGACAGCTCCAATCCAAACATCTTTTTCAACAATCGGGCTATTTATCATAAGACAACTGCATTCAACAATATGTTAAACAGCCGAGTTTCGTAGTATCGTGTCAAAGCATAGATCAATTATTTTAGTGCTGTTTATTTGTTTTTAGCCACTTCTGTATAAAGGAGAGTTCCAGTCCGGAAGTGATGGATTCCATTAAGAATTTCTTTCAAAATAACAGTACGACTGTTGGGTAGTAGACTGCTTATCAATGGGAAGAAAATACAATTTATATATTTTTTTATTATTAGTTATATCTATATTTTTAGCCATAAATATAAAGAGTTACCTACTATTTGACCTCAGCAATATGTGCTTTTTATTTGTATTTATTATGTATTCTTTTTATTAAAATTTTAATTTTAAATTATTTTATTTTACAGACCTTCGCCGATTGGAGTCTAAAAGGGTATTCTGTTTGCGCTCTTGTCATATGGCAACAAAATCGGTCTAATGACTTCTTAATATTAATACTTAATACACATTAACGTCAAATAAATAATAGATCGAATAAATTCAAATATAATTAAACAAATTAAAATAATTAAAACGAATTAAATATACGTCCCCTTGTTTGGGCTTTTATTTTGAAAATCCTTCGGTCAGTACTACCGGATGTCGTAGTCACACCTCTCTAGAAGTTTTGTATCGTCGCGGGTTTGTGCATATATCAATAATGGCGGTGCAAACGGAGAGAGGAATCCCGCTTAGTGCGGTATGCAATGCATTTTTAATACATTTATTATTACAACATGACGGGTGTAAATAACGCATGGTAATAACAGACACCATGTTTATAGACCTATTGGAAAGTGTATAAGTTACGTAATAAGTTAATTTCTCGCATTGTTAGCAGTGTCATTGGCAGATTGACAGTTTATATGTTATGATCTAACATTATATGTTTGCTCTTAACAATGCACAACAACTGTTTCACAGTCTGGAAAATGATGTAGTCGTTTAATGTCATGTTCATGTATTTGTTTTGCTGTGACGTATGTTTTCATCGTCCTATCAGAAAGGCTCCAAAATCTTTACTTTCGTACGTTACTTTCAGTTTCATTTCTCTGGCAACGGGATGTGCCTAATCGATGCTAAAACTACCCGTTTATTTGTTTCACCTTAAACATTGCGACTAGTGCGCTTGTTTTTAAACTTTTTACCTTGGTAACGTTAAATTAGTCCATCACAATGTGTATCAGTTCCCTCAGTGTGATCAGTAATGTTAGACTACTGACAGGAACTTAGTTAAGCTCACCCTTAAAAATCACTCAGAAACAGTGGCTCCCAATTTTCTTTTTTTTTTTTTAAAAAAGGTAATGATACACTAAAACTTTTTCTTTTGATAATCCTGTACATTATCCTCAGACAAACGGTTATTTCTTGCCATTAAGTTCAAAAGCTATTAGCATAACGTTAGTCAGTGAAACCTTTGAGCTGTTGTTGGCGCTACTGGGGTTGAGACAGATAACTTACTCAAAATTTAATGATCAGATTCAGATTTGTAGCATATCACAATAACAGTAAACTCATGGTAGGCCTCTCATAAAATACTTATAGATCATCTGTAAAAAATATAATCTATGGAAAAGATTAATTTTTTTCCGAGTGCTGCTGTCTATTTTTTTTAAAAACATCTTCGAACAAGGCTGATCCACATGATATATGAATTATAAAATGGATCAGGAAAATAAAATAAATACATTGTTGAAATGTATAATAACTGTAACGTAATGTAATAAGTGTCTTTTGAAAATCCAGATTAAAGAATTGTAAATCGTGCCAAAATGTTTGTTACCTTCAAACCTGGAAACAGAAAATTTGCACGTCTTATATTGCAGAAACATCCTAACACAGAACCCTATCATGTATGCTCAGTAATGATATAGCCTAACCTTTTCAAATCTATTTTCTATCTATACAAGTATTTATTAAGGTAAGAAGTTTCTGTAATACAGCTCATGTGAACAGAGATCCACAATCCTAGAATACAGCATTATTAAGTAATCCATATACATACATCAAATTGTGTTTTAGGGTGTTACTTATAAAGTTTCCTGTGTCTTTGACCCTTTTATAGCTTAATCCAAAGTTCCTTCACACCAACTCCACCAGCCACACCTGGCCCTTCAGTGCTATTGCAGAGCTGATAGGTGAGCGGACACTTCTGATAGCGCTCATTGTGAGAATATGTATTAGCAGTTGAAACAATGGGCGTGTTCTCTCAAGTCTTAGATTACTATGAGTTTGTAACCTAGTTTCACATCTCAAAGACATGCCTGGCTATATTACCAGTGCATTATACTATCTAGTACTGTACATAATAAATTAAGTAAATAGATTTATTGCATCCCATGTATTGCTCATTACTAGCTAGCCATGAAGTCCTTTACTGTGTTTAACTCCTGCCAGGGTCAAGTAAGGAATTAAAAGACTTTGTAAGAATAGTTTTCAGGGCTACCTCAGTAGAGAGCTACTCAGACACCAGGATAAATATGTGTAATGTGTAATAATTAATTAATAATACACCCAAAATAAAAGTTTTTGTTTACATAATATGGGTGCACTGTGTATAATTATTTTGTATATATATATAAATACACACACATTCATGTATATTTAAGAAAAAATATATAAAATATTAATATAGAAATATATATATAAATATTTATATTTCTATATAATATAAATTACATATAAATCTATATGCAGTATATACATGAAAATATTTCTTAAATATATACAAGCATGTGTGTGTTTTTTATATATATAAAATAATTACACACAGTGCACCCACATATATTATGTAAACAAAAACTTTTATTTTGGTTGCGATTAATCACGATTAATCATTTGACAGGCTTAGTAATAATTTAATCATATTTTACATGTATATTTTCTACTTTAGACAATGCTTACCGACCCAGATGTGAGTGCCAAACAGTTTTGGATTGATAAGACTGCAATTAGTGGTCATGACTGTCTAATTTTCATGGATAATGGAGCAGGAATGGATTACGATAAGATGCACAAAATGCTTAGGTGGGTGAGAGCACAAACCAGATTGTTGGATAGCACACATTTGGGTTTCATGACCCTAACAGTGATTCTTGCAGTGTCACATGATCTAAAATGCTGATTTGGTCTCAAGAAACTTTCGGTTACCCTCTATTTTTTGAGGTGTCATTGTTACAGTGTAATTAAAGTCATATACTGTACATTAACAACACTTACTTAGGGTTATTGTAAAAACACACTTTTTTCTAATATTTTAAGATGAACTGATTCCTGTGATGGCAAAGCTGAAATGTCATCATTAGGCTTCAGTGTCACATGATCCTTTGGAAATCATTGTAATATGCTGATTTGGTGCATTTTATGAAACATTTTGTAAAATCTTATCAATTTTTTCATGATTCTTTGATTAATAATAAAGTTCAAAGGAACATAATTTATTTATATTTTTTGTAATATTATAAGTATCTTTACTGTCACTTTGGTGAATTTAAAGCAGCGTTGCTGAATTAAAGTTTTAATTTCATAACAAAAATCTTACTGACCCCATGGTTAAACAGTAATGTAAATAAAATATATAATATATAGCCTTATGTATTGTGTTCCTCTCTCTCAGTTTTGGCTTCAGTGACAAGGAGACTATAAATGGCCATGTCCCTGTGGGCCTCTACGGCAATGGATTTAAGTCTGGTTCCATGCGCTTGGAAAAGGACGCCATTGTGTTTTCCAAGAACGGAGAGTCCATGTGTGTGGGCCTGCTGTCCCAGACATACCTTCAGGAGATAAATGCAGAGAATATCATTGTACCCATTGTCTCCTTCAAACGCAATGGACAGTCATATATCCTTACCTTCCCAATTAAGACAGGAGGAGGCTTAAATTGATGGGCAACAAAGGATATTATATAATATTTAGCAAGATATAAAAAGAAGAAATTAGAGAGATGATATCAGACATAGTAGGAATCCAGTGCCTAATGTTTTTTTTGCATTTGATGCATTTAAGCATATGTTATCTATATGATGTCTTTATCCTTGACCTTTCCTCTCACTCCGACCTGAGTCACAACACACAGCAAGTCTCCAAGATATCCTGCGCTTCTCTCTGTTCAAGACAGAGAAAGACCTGCTCTGTGAACTCAAGGCCATCAATTCACACTATGGCTCTGACTCTACAGGAACACGAATCATCATCTGGAATCTCCGCAAGTGAGTATGCTGGTAGAAATGTTAGAAATAATAGTTAAGAGCAGTGTTTCTCGACATCAGATTCAGCTTGGTATTGCTAGCACCATACTCTTGAAGAACAGGAATGCATAGTTGAAATTATTCACAAAATTGTTTTTTCTGCGACAGAACATCCACAGACAAATCTGAGTTTGACTTTGAAACAGACCGCTATAACATCCTGATTCCATCTGAAGTATATGAGAGTGAAAAGGAGAAATACAAGCAACCCTGCCGTGTATTACAGTCAAGCCCAGAGAGCGACTTCTCCCTGCGGGTGAGTACTTCACCCTCCTTCTGTATGTTGAGTAGGTCCAACAGATTACAATCTGCTTATTGTATTATCAGTGTGTCTGATGAGAGAGCCATCACTTCATTATGCATTACAGTTTGAATCAGCTGTGGCTTGTCTGTAAGGTAGAGCAGTGCACCACCAAAATATTAATGCAAAACATAGACCTCTATAGAAACGGAATCAATAATAAATTGTGAAAAGATGTCAGTATTAAAAAAAAGCCATCTTTGCACTGCAGTAACACAAGCTGCATCTAGTTGTATTTGCACAGTTTAATGCTGCTCAGAGGTGGCACAAATGCAATTACAATGGCATATACATATAATGTCATTACGTGAGCTTAGAATTATAAGGTTCTATCTCCATTTAGGGTAGTTCTGAGATATTGAGCATCAAAGTTTTTACATCCCACCTGGCAAAACTGTTATGTAGTATACATTTCTATTATAGCTTTATCTATTAATCTTTTTTTACAAAAATAACACCACACAGGCATTAATAAACACCTAATGGATCAGATTATGTCAAAAACTCAATTTCGACCAAAAGTGGAGATAGAACCTTATAATTCTAAGCTCACGATTAGTTCATGTTAAAAAAAAAGCTTCAATAGAGAAATATAAAATGATGCTAAATATTAAGTGATAGTTTTAAATATTAAAGTAATACTTATCCCATGATTTACTCACGCTCAATCCATCCTAGATAGCCTGGATGCCTGGACTCGAATCCATTGAGGAGTAATTATGATCAGGCAAAAAATGTTCGGGTCAATCAAATTGGCAGAGCAGGTTTTAAACGATGATGGACAGGTGATCTGCAAGGACGTAATCATCACGTTATCAAAGAGCGCTTAACTGGTTTCCCTCAGAGATGACTGCAGCTGGAGAATTGAGATGTATAGATTCCGCTGTCACGTCTGTTGTAAAATAAATCGACAGTGCATTAATTTTAATAGACAAACAGAGAACTGGAATCAAGGCATTTGACGATCGGAAAGATATTTTGGCGTCCTTCCAACGTGATTCGGGAAAAGTGTAAGTTCAGCTGGCTCTGACGGTCGCTAAGAAGATGGGACGTAATGAAAGCCTGTGGTCGTTGTGGTTTCTCCTTTGGTCGCACTCATGGAGAAGTAAGTAAAAGAAGCAACACTCGTTATTTAACTTCTAAAATAAGTAAGTTCTGTAGTTGAAAACTGCGCTATGCTAAGGAGTTGACTTACTGCGTTGCTCTGATTGGTTGTAGGTCTACCGACTATACAATTGAGTGCAAAGGGTTTTTATTTTCCTGGTTCGGTTAAGACGCCTCATCATCAAAGCCCAACGGAGCGGTATCAGACTCATTTTCTTATTAGAAAATGAGTATGATGAAGTCAGGCTACATCCTAGATGTACATTGATGTACTCTTAACAAAAGTCCAAGCCCAGTCCATTGGTCCATCCTCACCAATAACTACCCCTGGTCCCTTCCACTCAGGACAGACTGCTCTTTTGTAACAGAACTTGTCTCCTGTCACAAACATGTCATCCGTGGGCCTGAGCTGCCTACTGGACGTACTAGTGCCCTTCTTATCCACTTAGAAGACTGCTCTGTGAATGCTATCCTAAAAGCATGTAGTGTAAAGCAGAAATGTGTTCTCCTACTCTAGCACTCACAGTGGTACCTTCTAGAGCAGGTAGTTCATCAACTAATACAGAATAATAATAATAATAATTCATTACATTTATATAGCGCTTTTCTCGGCACTCAAAGCGAATCTCCTCAACCACCACCAGTGTGCAGCATCCACCTGAATGATGCGACGGCAGTCATACTGCGCCAGAACGCTCACCACACACCAGCTAAACGCTCACCACACACCAGACGGAAGGTTAGGATTTGTTCTAACAGGAATTGATATGGACAGTGGCCATGAACATTCAACACACTGTTCTTAGCCATGAGGGCCCAGTCAAGGGCAGTGTGCCAGTCACATCCATTTTCTCGTTTGACCTTCTGGGTTATCTCAGTGTGCATTTGATTATGTCTCTCAAGTAGTCCGTTTCTCCATAAACTGTTATCCTGCTGTTGTTTTTGTTTTTACCCATGTCTCTGATCTCATCGTAGTTTATTTCTCCCACGTTGTCACTGTGCAGCCTCTGGGGGACGCCATGGACACTGGTCAAAGTGTGAAAATTAATGATTTCAGATGACTTCTGGTAGATGATGAGATACCATAAACCTGGCTCCAACTAGTGCAGATCTACCTCCACTATCTCGTTTTATTCCAAAACTAAAAGTAGCCCCTGTGCAGGCTTTGTCTTTTTGTATTTCTGACAGATTTCACAGTCTGATACTTTTTTTTGTTGTAAAATAGTAAAGCATTCTTTGTCATTAGTTCATGATAATGAATCAGCCTCTTTAGCCTCTCTGCAGATGCTAGACAAGGGGTGCCCAATCCTGCTCCTGGCGATCGACTGTCCTGCACAGTTCATCTCCAACCCTAATCAAACACACCTGAATGTGATCCTAAAGACCTTAATTGGTTGCTTCAGATGTGTTTGATTAGGGTTTGAGATGAACTGTGCAGGACAGTCGACCGGCAGGAGCAGGTGCAGCGCCTGTGCTAGACCATGAGCTTCAGAAGGATTTTGTGTTTCTCATCTGGAGACATATTTTCTGTCACTGTTAGGAATTCATCTCCATCTTGATCTTATCTTTTTTAGTTTCTTTGTCTCTGATATCGACACAGTAATATCCAGAACTAGTAAATTCAAGTGGAATGGATTGTTTGAACATCACTGCAGTGCACTTTCCTTTTCCATGTCCAAAATTGTCCCTGCCTTCTTCAGGGATGTTTTACTCAACAGGAGTGGAATGTCAACCTTTACAGCTTCAGTTTCAATTTGGCATTTTGGCAGTCCTATTTAAGTCGGTAGTTTCACATATCTTGTAGAATATACTAAATTCCCATATTCAAACCGAAATGGTCTGTAACTGGGAGTTTCTGTTTGCATCAGCTGGTTTAATTGATCTTGGTGAGGCCATCAATGTAGCTTTCCAGCCATTTTTCCCACACACAGTACTGGTACAGGCAGTATCAATAATCGCTGATCCCAAGGACCCCTAGAGATACGCATATACCAGTTTGGGAACCATTGTTCTAAAACAATATTCAGAGGAAATAAATACTACACAAGGCAATTATAAGATGCCATTCTATGTGTGTGGTGTGTACTTAAAGCCTGTCAATCAACATTAGAGCTCCAACCTCAGACTGAATAAGGCAAGGACACTCTTACAAAATGTTTATCATAAACTAGTGCAAAGACCCAGAATCTACACTACCTAAATTTACAGTCAGGAGCTGCCTCTGGATTGAACACAACAGTAATTTGTGTCTCTATGTCTCTTTTCTTTTTCTAGGCGTACTGTAGCATCCTGTACCTGAAGCCCAGAATGCAGATCATCATTCGTGGACAAAAAGTGAAAACCGAGCTGATCTCTAAAAGCCTGGCGCACATTGTCAAGGATAAATACAAACCCACTTTTCTAAATGTATCCATACAATCAAAAGGAGAAAGCTGTGATTCTCTGTTTCCCAAAGAAATCCTGATAACTTTAGGGAAATTGGTTCCCCAAGATGCAAAATTTTTAATAAGAGACTAGTTATTTTAAACATGAAAGCAACTTGACATAAACCTTTTAATGAATTTATGGTACAAAAGTTATTTTAAAGAACTCACTACACAATCAGATCATTATAGTAATTTCTGATCAGAATACAGCACTAAATTGGTTATGAATACACACATACGGACCTATCCTTAAGTCTTTTCTTAGAAAGAAAGCATCCCCATCATATTTGGATACAACACCAAGAGCAAAGAACATTATGGAGTCATGATGTACCATAAAAACCGGCTCATCAAATCCTATGAACGTGTTGGATGCCAAAACAGGGTAAATATTTGTCTAACCTTTTTGTAATTTATTACTACTTGGAGTATCCAAATGCATTTTTAATCTTGATTTTACAATAGCCAAATGGAAAAGGAGTGGGAGTCATTGCAGTGATTGAGTGCAACTTCCTCCAGCCAACACACAACAAGCAGGACTTTGACTACACAGAAGAGTACAGGCAAGTGTGATACGTGACTAGAATTATTGTTTTCTGTTGAATATAGATACTGTCTCTCCTTTTTACTACACTCTGTGTATAGTCAGAATACATTTAATATATGTCAATGTTACCTGCACAAGTATTTGCATTTAAAATGTTTTGACTAATTATGAATATCTTATTTTGTGAGCTCATTTGCTATTCAGCGTTTGATTTTTGATGAGGCAGGCAGGGTTACAAACAATACAGGTAATTGCAAGAATTGTTTGAAACCTTGTTAAGATTTGTTCTCATATTGGACTGTTTTATAACTAAATAAGCTCTTTTCCATTTAAGTTTTTGCAAGCAAATTTAGTATATTTTATAACAGGAAATAAATAATATAGCAGTCTAAGCTATTTATTGTTTGTCCATGCAGGAGAACAATGAACGTTTTGGGTGTGAAACTGGAAGAGTACTGGAAAGCAATCCGCCATAAGAGGGGATTGAACAGCACAGTCCTTATGGAGGATATCCGTTAGTATACACTGACGCACTACTACAAAACATTCAGTTTCTTTTGGCCAATTTATTCATAAACTGTTTACCTTGTTTATCATAAAGGAAACGTCCTGATCAGAACTGGGTTCAGTGTGATGACTGCCAGAAGTGGAGGAAACTTCCCGATGGCATTCGACATGAAAAAGCTGCCTGAAAATTGGTTCTGTCGATTGAATCCAGACCCCCAGTTCAGGTTTGTTCAGGGTTGTTGCACATCTTTAAAGTCATTTTTTTAAAGACCCTTTTTAGACCTGAAGAAATACTGTACATTTGGGGTGTGTATTATTATATCTGATTTTTTGTTTTCAAGGCCCTGGAAAGTTCTTGTAAGTAAACATACAGGTCCTTGAAAGTGCTTGAATTTATTTTGTGCAAGAAGTTTTCTGAAGAAAAAAAAAATCCATATTATTCTCTCCAGTCCGCTAATGTGTTATTTCGCCAACACTCCGACTCCGTGGCCTATGCACACCAGCTTGCTTGATTTATGTTAGTTACGTGCATTTACACGTTAAGTCCAAAGGTTAATGCTGCGTCCCAATTCGCATAGTGTTTCCTGCGTAAGGCACTTTGTGTTTTACTTTGCCATGACATTCACATGTGCACGAAACCACAATGATGGCACCTTGACATTTCACAGACACACCAAAGAAGATTACAAAGAATTTTTGTCCCTTATTTAAATGTAAAATGATGCGTTCCGTATCAAATCAGTCCGGACTCGATTTGTCCATAGACAGTGGATTTGTCCTGTAACTTATATTGACCCAGGTCCCAGACATTAATTTGGTGGTTAATGCAGGTTTGCGTCTTATTTCCCATAGTGACAGAGTCTAGAGAACATGCGCTGTACACTGGCGTAATGCACGTTTTTTTAAACCATGTCGAGACTCACGTCCTCTACAGATCTGAAAATAGGTATCAATGGGTGTCCAGTAATTAATGACGTAAAGTTGAACTGCACAGTTTCATTTACTCACGCGGTGGGGTGGATTTCTGACAGTTGCAGTAACAGACAAATCTGTGCATTTAAATATGTAAGGCAGATTGTTTTTTTGTTTTTAAATCTGGATAATCTCCTATTGTCAGAGCTTGATAGACAGGTATCTATTATATTTGTAGATGTTATTAGACAGATTAATTCATAAATTGTAATTAATGTTATTTTATTAATTTATCATTTATAAATATTAAACATGCTAAATAAATAATGATCCTATCTGTCACACACATTTTATGGCATTTAAAAAAGTTTTAAAAAGTGCTAAATTATTTCAATAAAAATGGGACAATAATTACGTAATGAATGTCAGTCATAATTTAAGTAGTAAATAAATACTAATAAGGCACGCAACATATACAACATAAATAAATAAAATTATAGGATACAAAATATTCTTCAGTTTTATGCAAAACATAAATGCTACTAATGGAATATCAGATCTGTCATATGGCAAAAGAAAAAGCCAAATAAACGTTTTTTGCCTAGTTGTTTGACAGATGAAAACTGGTAACAATGTATCTTGCATATACACAATGTATTTTCCTTCCTCTCATCCTGGAAATGTGTCCCCACATTAAGTCCTTGAATTTGAGGGTATTGGACCTGGAAAGTCCTTGAAAGGTCCTTGTATTGATGCTCAACCAAGGTGTGGGAACCCCGATACGCTTTAAGAAAATGTATAGTGCATTCTAACACATTTGTACTGGTAGTGCCTTTGAACCTGACAGCAGTCACAAGCACTCTTGGAAGAGATATCATTGACAGGATCACCTAATCTACTGTGGCATCCCAAAGCTCTCTGTGCAAGAAACACAACAATCCGACAGTAGCACGCTGTGTGAGCGAATCAAGAAATGTTGTTTAGGTAGTAATGATCATAATACAATTATCAAGGCTGTGTATTAAATTCAGAAATGTTTGGGTTTCCTTATGACACATACACACTTGAGAGCTCTGATGGGGCGTTTGAAGGATAGGATTGCGACACGTTTTCTGATCATTTTAGTGGTGAAATCTGAACTGATTTTTGCATGAAATTTCTTTTGGAAATTGCTATTTTGCATCACAGAAGCAAGAAGGATTCTGGCTGACTGTGTGAAATTAATAAAATGTATTCGACAACCTAAGTTACATTTCTAATATATTATGTTTAATTTTATTTTATATTTTCCAGAATTATACTTTTCCAACAAAACAACCTGTCGTTATTATTATTACCTCTGTTGGGTCTGCATCCCTGAACAGATATAATGTGCGAAAAACACAAAAAATAATTCCATTGCATTATAACAATGTACTGTCGATTAGTAATAGATTAGATTTATCAACAAATGCTATTGCATTTGAGTTTGTGTGCAAATCTTGAAACGTGCTCTTAACTCAGTTGTTCTTTCTATATTCAGGCGATGTGAAGAACCAGAAGAAGCTGAAGATTCTGCGGATGAAGGTTCAGACTGCCTGAAAATATACAAACAGCAGTGAGTGATTTATAGTTATATTTCTTACAATTATTCATTTATTTTTTATCTAAATATGAATAAATTAGGGATGGGCATTTTTTAAAATATTGCATTCAAATATTTTGTCATACAAAATCAAAATATTCGATATTCATTTATTAAAATTATGTTTAACGAAAAGTACGTTATTTTATTATTATTTTTTTTTTTTACGTTTTTGTCACCATTTCTGGACAAGCTTACAATTAGGTAATACACAACAAGCTTACAATATTAATTAAAGTTTTCTTTTAGTTGAAAACATTAAACAGTAGGCCTATGTGTAACAATATATATATATACACACACACACACAAAGCAGCTTAATTAAGCAAAAACCCAAAGACCAGGAAACTGCATAAAGCAATAATTGCATATATATTTGACAATGGGGTCCAGCTGCCACTGCAGTTGGTGATGATGTTATATTTCCTCACCAGTGACCATCTCAATATTTTAACTGTTTGGATTTCATGTGATTTGTCATGGCTAATGATCATAAACTTTAGAATCTAAATTAGAGTTTGTATCAAAGTAGCTTCCTGCTGTAAGAGCCTTTTCAGGTAACTGCCAATTCCAAACTTTGCGAAGGCAGACGACACCATTATGTGATCAAATACAGACAACTTGTTAAAACACATAGTGGATTCTGAGTGCATTTAATTGTAACTGCGAGAGTTCTTAACATATCATTATTTACGTGAGCATGTAACGTATTCAAAATTCGATTAGTATTTAATTTTTCGAATAATTATATTCCGAATATTTTAAAAAATTTGTAATATTCGTGCACATCCCTAGAATAAATAGACCCATTGATTTAGATATGCATAGTATTAAGCCAGTGATTTAAAGTAAATTATTCTGAAATACCGTAATCTGACACTAATTTTCTGTTATGTTGATGCAGTGAGAGAAACCTCAAAAAGCAGGAACAGAAAAGAATTCAGGTAATGTCAAACAATTGGTGATGAGTTTGTGTTTTGTGCTCAGATTACTTTCCACTTTTTTTGTAATTTAATTGGCCATTTCTTTGGATTAGGAGGAAGAAGCCAGGTTGAGAAATGATGTGCTGAAAAGGAAATGTGATGACTTAGTGCATCATCTGGTAAATGTAATTTTTTTACTCAAGCTTAGTTAAGCAATTATTGAATTATAAGAACATATTTAAATCTCGCTCTCTCTTTTTGTTTCCATAGGCCCCTTCCACACCCAGATCACCTACGGTGTCGTTGACACGCACAGAGCCCATTAAATTCAACACCCCTCTCACAATCTGGTGAGGCCAAGTTTTGTGTATATTTGTTTTTAATACAAAATTTGAATTATTTATATTAATAATATTATTTATATAGGCCCGAACAACATGCCAGTGATTTCAAATGTCATGTCCCTCTCCACTCCTAAAAGGTACATCATTCTCTTTCTTCCTTTCTCTCTCTTTTTAAATTGTTGCATTTGTGATAATCTTCTCTTAAAGCTAGACTGTGTAACTCTTTTAGTTTATTCTTAGCTAAAAACACTTAGTTCTTTCAAAAATATATGTGCTCATTAATGTATATTTACTTCGTTCAAGTAATAAAGTATTCTCGTGAGTGTATAATATGCCATTGAAAATACATACGGGTAATGGGTTCTAATGTCGGCCGCCATGTTGCCCCTCCATCTTGAAAGTACATTAGCCAAAGAGGGACATACCTGTTAATTCAAGCTTCGCCTTTCTCGTTTACGTTTGAGTTAACACTCATGGACGAGGTCGAACTGGAAGCCATGTTAATCTTGGACTACATTGGCCACCGTAGGAGTTAAAATGAAATCGGAATTGAGAGGAACAGAAACTAATATTCACTGGATGGTCATATACATTTTCACCGCTAGATGGGGGTAAAAATCACACAGTGTAGCTTTAATTCTCTCACAACATGATTTCATACTTGTCTTCTAAAAGGTTGAAAAGAAGTCTAGGACTGACCCAGAGCCAAGCTCCAAAAAGAACAAGAATGTTTCAGGAAAACTGTAGCAACACACCAGATGGTCCATCAACATCCGCAGCTGATTTCATATCCTCACCTTTGGGGATTCACAGACAATACTGACAAAACATTTGATGATGACGATGAAATAAGCAGTGGTGGTGATGATGACATTGACAATTGATGAGACCAAAAGCACACCAAGACCAGGACCTTTAGCCTTTGACCTCTCTAAGGTTAAGAAAAGAAGAAAGTATGAGCAAGGATGAGGTGGGATTAAATATGGGGTGCAGTGGTCAGGCAACAATTAATACTTCTACTTCAAATTACCAAAGCAGCATAACAACCCAAACCGAACCTTTAATTGTAAAGGAAGAGGAAGACCAACAGATCAACAGGAAGGAGAATGAGAATGAGACTAAGGATGGGAACAGAGCGCTACCGATGTTGAATGCAGGATGAGTAACTCTGCAGAAACAACCCAAGACCCCGTGGAGGTTGAGAGATGTCATAGTGCAGACGGTTCCAGACCAAAGCTTGTAAAAGCTAGAGGACACAGTTAAGGAGAATAGAATCAGTTTTTGAACATCCCAAGTCAGATGTAGAAAACCATGAAGGTACGACACACAACAACTTCTAAAACCTCACTTTTCTCTAACATAGAAATAGACCTTATGCCAACCCATGAAGCTCAGAAGCAACCAGCATAACCTGCTAGAGCTCCTGGATGCCACAGCCCGGGAAAGAGATGAATTAAGAGAGCAGGTTCAGGAGAAAGACATCAAACTTCTGAAACTCACTGTGAACAAGGACTACAGCCATCAGAGCATCCAGACTGATCCATCAGAGGAACAGCACTATCAAGACTCTCTACTTACAGGCCACCCAGAGCATCAAAGAGCTTACAGAAGAGAGGGATGAGATCAAAAAGAGAAGAGGAGGCATTGTTGCAAATCAGAGCTGAGAAAGAGGCACAGGATGAGGTGCGTCGTGGTCAGTTGAAAGCTGAGGAGGAGGGACACTCGTCAACAACAAATGATGTTGATGATAAAACGGCTCTTCAAGACTTGGTTCTAAGGGAGCTGGACATTCGCAACTCAGAATGCAGTGAACTGAGAAGCAAGGTGAGCATCCCAGATTTTTTACTCTCTAAGTCCTCGTAAGTATTAAGGAGTTAGTCCCTGCTGAAAAGACCAGCATAAACGTCCAGACTGCTTAGAAATGCTTTAAAGCTACACTGTCTAACTCTTTTAGTTTATTCTTAGCTAAAAACTTAGTTCTATCAAAAATATATGTGCTCATTAATGTATATTTACTTCGTTCAAGTAATAAAGTATTCTCGTGAGTGTATAATATGCCATTGAAAATACATACGGGTAAGTGGTTCTAATGTCGGTCGCGCATGTTGCCCCTCCATCTTGAAAGTACATTAGCCAAAGAGGGACATACCCGTTAATTCAAGCTTCGCCTTTCACGTTTACGTTTCAGTTAACACTCATGGATCGAGGTCGAACTGGAAGCCATGTTAATCTTGGACTACCTTGGCCACCGTAGGAGTTGGGTGGTCATATACCTTTTCACCACTAGATGGGGGTAAAAATCACACATGTACAGGGTTTCCGCGGGTCTTAAAAAGTCTAAAAAAGTCTAAAATTTCAAAATCACAATTTAAGGCCTTAAAAAGTCTTAAATTTGCTGAAGTATTGTGTTCTAGGTCTTAAATCTTTTTAAACGGGTCTTAATTTTCCTATGTCCATGTAAATCTCATTGAAATGATCCCACAGCACTTTGGAATGTTTTTATTTATTTATATTACATAGTTGTAGTTCTTAATTCGCTGTATTACAACTACAAAATAGACCAACAAGCAACAGCCAATCAGTTTTGAGATTTTGTGTTATTGGCGGGTATCTCAGATACCACAGACAATGTTTCGTCTGTGTTTCAAAACGATGTTTCCTTCAGGTGCGGGAAAGATAAAACGGCCTACATTACGCGCTTTGGAAAAGGGGATTTTATAAAAACAGAAACGGAACAAATTTCCAAAATCACGGGACCGTTTGTACTGATTTTCGCTGAATGTTCAGTTTGAATACATTAAATTACTTTGCGAATAATTTTGAGACTTCGTTACGCGTTTCCTTTGTACGTTTTTTTTTCATGATATAGGCCTTAAATTTGATTCATATTGGTCTTAAAAAGGTCTTAAAAAGTCTTAAATTTGACTTTGTGAAACCTGCAGAAACCCTGAGTGTAGCTTTAATGTTGTTAAACGGTTGGTTCACCCAGAAATTAAACTCTTGTCATATTTACTCACCCTCACGTTGTTCCAAACCTGTATGACTCTCGTTCATCTTGAAAGATTTTTGTTTCTCCACTGAAAGTAAATTCCACCAAAACTTTCAACATTAGTTAATCAAATATGGTCAATGGAAGCTCAAGCCATTCTTGCATAACACGCAAGTAAAACCTTAGTGGTTCTCACACATTAAGCAACCCCTTAGGAGTTTACCATATTTGATTTGCTGTATGTATATGCATTGATCAGTGTTTAAATGTGGATAAAAGATGTTCATAAATGTTCATCATATAAAACAAGAAGATTCTACAATCTCTTTCTGAACTTTTTGAAGTATGAAAGTTTTGCTTGCTTGAACTTTCAATGGAAGGACCGATATCTCCTGTTTTTATGAAATGTAATTTCTGTTTTGAATATGAATGAAAGTCTTACTGGGTGAGAAAGACATGAGTGTGAGTACATGATGACAGAATTTTTATTTTTATGTGAACTAACCTTTTAACTGGTAAATCTTGCCTGTGAACGGTAATTTATACTGGTGAAGCTGGTTGACCATGGAAGCCTTGTTGGTTAAATGAGCTAAGAGGACATACCAGCATCCTAGTCTATAAGAGCTGGTCTTTTCTTTTTTTTTTATTTAACAGTCAGACATACATACAATACAACATAGTGCAGTAGTGAGCAATCTTGTAAATCCATAATTCTAGAAGTGACTTAAGAGTGATTTAAGTGTTTGATCTAAATATGTGGGAATGTGTATGTGTGTGTATGCGTAAACAAAGTAACCATTTATTATTTATTACCATTGTCATTACCATCACCATATTGCCAATATTGTGTTGGTCGATTTTTATTTCCATCCTTCCTCCTATGTAACAATTGCCATTGTCAGTCATGTATAAAATAAACGATGATATGATAGATAATATAAGATAACCTTCCCCCACATCTCATCAGTCCCTATCTTTTTCCGATTGTTTTTTTTTTTGTTTGTTTTGTTTTTTGTGTTATGTACAATGTCTAAGGTGCATTAAAAGAGGGAGTACAGTGCGAGAGTGTCTTTTCCATTATTTGATTGTTCAGGCTTAAACTGTTTTTCTTTTTTCCCTTCTTCCCTTCCTCAATACCTACGAAACTCAATTTTATACGTAAAGTTGGACAGCTTGGAGCAGGAGAAAACCCAGTTACAAAACGAAGTAGAAGAGCTGAGGAAATACAAAGAGGAGTGCAGTAATGCAAAAAGTAGAGGACAGTACCACCAGTTCAAATCAAACATGCAGCACAAGCACAGCTGTAATGAATGCAATGACACTGGCCAAGTAAGAGCCTTGTTGACTTATATTAAAGATTTTCAGTTTTAAGGTCGCATTTCTGTACATACTCATCAGGAGTCTCCTTTTAATGCACATATGTACATCTTTTCTCTCTGTTCTGTCCCTAGGTTGAGGGAGCTGAGGTGCAGTGTCGCCCGTTTACTGGTCACTTTTGTTCCTGCACTGGACCCTGACCAAGTGAACTATGACTGTGAGGTCATAGATGAGATTTTAATCAGATCATACAGCAGATTCATCCCTCTTGAGACCACTTTTACGTTAAAGCCAGTTGCCAAAATGTTCAGCCTAGGTTAATGTTTGTGTATAGAGGCAAATTGTTCAAATTCTATTGCACTCTTAAAATATATTAAATTTAATATAAAAAAGTTAACTTAAGTTCTTCCTGATTACTACTTGCAGTTCTTTGTGCAAGTTTTACATTCTTTTTTTTATTTTTTACAATATAAAAATATATTTATTTGTGCAAGTTTCACAATATTTTAATTAGAATTAGAGTTAATTGTTCCGAATAATGTTTGACCTTTTTGCCACAAAGAATTTACGTTAGTTCACCCAAAAATGAAAATGATGTTATTAATGACTCGCCCTCATGTTCGTCTCCGAGCCCGTAAGACCTCGTTCATCTTTGGAACTCAGTTATATTATATATCTAAATAATTAAATTAAATAATAATCTATATTTTCAGATTTAGTTTGAGAGTTTTCTGTCCCTCCATTGAAAATGTATGTACGATATACTGTCCTTGTCCAGAAAGGAAATAAAGACATCATCAAAGTAGTCCATGTGACATCAGTGGGTTAGTTAAAATGTTTTGAAGCATCGAAAATACATTTTGGTCCAAAAATAGTAGAAACTACGACTTTATTCAGCACTGTATTCTCTTCTGGTTCTGTTGTCAATCTGCGTCCATGGGTCCACTGCTCACCGTGTACCTGGTGCGTCCGTTTACTTGGGTTCAAATAAAAATGGCTGGGCAATTAAAATGCACTGTCTTCCTCTTGTGTCTCAATCTTTAACACATGTTTGCGAAGATTGTTTTGTTTACAGCGTGCATCTCCCTCAGACTGTAAATGAAGCTCCGGGCGCACTGATAACACATCAGCAGCGTCAGATGAAGATCGGATCGACAACAGAACCGGAAGAGAATACAGTGCTGAATAAAGTCATAGTTTTTGTTATTTTTAGACCAAATGTATTTTCTAATGCTTCAAAACATTCTAACCAACCCACTGGTGTCACACTGGACAACTTTGATGATGTCTTTATTTCCTTTCTGGACAAGAACAGTATGTATATTGTTCATACATTTTCAATGGAGGATCAGAAACTCTCAGACTAAATCTAAAATATTTTACACTGTGTTCCGAAGTTGAACGGAGGTCTTACGAGCTTGAAACGACATGAGGTTAAGTCATTAATGACATAATTTTAATTTCTGGGTGAACTAACCCTTTAAGCTTTTAAATGTTATGGCATTTCAAGTTATTTATTCTGTAATTTTTCTGATATGCAATTTTGTGTATTTCTGATGCACAATATTCCTAATACACAATTGTGAGTGTATAACAGCTGTAGTAATTTCTACTTATATTGTGTACAAGCAATTCTGTGTATAAAATTGTACATAGTGCTGTTTTTGAAAAAAGGGTTAATATAAAATATTTTTTTATTTGTTTAATAAAAAAATGTTATGTATGACTTTCTTGTTTATCCGAGATATTATTTGTCATAGTTCTAAGTTAAGTGTTTACTCAAATATATTTTTTGAGTAAAGTTGCTACAACCGAAGGATTTTCGTTTTTATTGTTGCATTGCAAACAGTATTTTACACAACATTTTTATACAATATAGTTAAGTCACTCATGAAACTCGTACACTTTACATGTGATGGTGGAAAATGTCACAGCCCGACGTCGGAATTGTTTGTGGGGATCAGGCAACCCTTGAAACGGAAGTTGTCATTCTTACAACACTGCGCGGGAAAGGCGTCTGTGTTTGGGTGAAAGCGGGAGTGACACGAAGCAACTGTGTTGAACAATTGTTACGACTATTGCAACTTTAATAGTCAAGGTAACTGGATGAAATGTTTTCTATATATAATATGCCTTGTGACTTTTATAATTTTGTTATTAATTCACATTACGTGCTCTTACCGTTAATGTTCTTCAAGGCTTTGTGTTTGTTGAGTTCAGATACGCTACCGGTGTAAATTAATAGTTTAGCAATGCAAGTTATTATTACTTTGTCAACGTATCAAAACTGAATATTTTTGGTTTGTTATTACTTTTATTAATGGTTCTCACATATTCATTATTTATGGACATTTAAGCTTCAAGTAACGTTAACTTATATTCAAACGTATAGTGTTGTTTACATAAATGTAGCATTGCATTCAACACCATTGGTTAAAACGTATAAGATAGTAATAGGACAGTGTATTGCCGTTGTGAAGTTGTTAAAGTCATTTTTCGCTTTTCACTATGCGTGTTATCTGTCGTGCTATCATCTTTTACATTCTGTTAATTCCTTCTAGGTATGTGACAAAAAAAATAAATATGAGAAAATTCATATATAATCATTACCATATGATAGATAATAAAAAATACCTTAAAATGGTTTTTAAATTATTAAAATCGGATAATATTTAAGAAAGTAATGGAATTTTTAAATTCCGAAATTACAGGGTACCTTTTTGTGCTTAATTAAAACAATAAAACAATGAAAAACTGTGACCTCTTCTGCTTTAACAAACACTTCAAAATATCATAACTTCCACATTTCTTGGTCTATTTGTATAATTCAAACACCACAGTGTAGGTAATTAAATGCCCAACAAGATTAAGATGACCTCTTTTTAAAAGGAATAGATACACATTTATTATTTCTATTAACCCCTTTCCTCTGATGAAACTGAGAGCATCAATCTACACATATCTTTCCATATTAATTCAAAATCCTCTCAAATAAAGTCTTTATTCACATTTTTAGTCAGTTGGCATCGACACATGCATTTCATTGTTTCTTTTGTAGGGCATTTCTTGACTCTAATGCTGGCCAGCAATTTAAATAGTGAAATATTATTTATTCATTTTAATCTACTTGCATATGTTAGAAGAATTAATTTACATCACTAGATCTAAAAAGACAGTGTTTCCATAAAAAAATACAAACTTTTATTTTAATTCAAGCTAAAAATCAGACAATTCTGTCAACAAAACGATTACTAAAATAGTTGACGATTATTTTAAAAACTGGGAGAAGTTTTGGAAGCCAATATTATCGAATGGCTGATTCTGATGGCTGACAACAACGTCACTTGCGGATCGTAAAAAAACACATGCGAATGTTACAATCAATCCCAAACTTCACCTAATTCAAGTTAAATGTATAATCTTTCAAAAGTATTGGGTTTGAAACAAAAAATACTCCCCTTCATAGCGGATTTTGATGCCAAACACGAGAGAAATGTTGCTTTGCTTATAACTTTCTTCTTACTACAGCCATCCTGGAAATTTGAACGTCAGAATCAACGTGATTATGTAATTTACGTTACTAGTATATGGGCTTTAGAGGTATTCACAAAGCAAAGATACGACAGATGTCTTTAGTCACCAACGCGTATTGCGCTGAATACCTGCTGGGAACACAGTCGCGGGAACAAGCGCTCGCGCGTATATAAGTCAGTTTGTCACATACCTATTCCTTCATATTCCTCCTGCCTTTGTCATGATCAAAATATCATTATCTCTTTGTTATCCATCAGGAGTCAGAATGAAGGTGGTAACCTGTGAGATTGCCTGGCATAATAAGGAGCCAGTGTATAGTCTGGATTTCCAGCAGAGCGGTGAGGGAAGACACAGCGACTGGCTACAGCTGGGGTGGACACCACAGTTAGGGTGAGAGAGAGCCTCTCCCTTGAGTTAATGCATCACAATCTTAACTTATCACTGGTGGTGACATATTACAGACTGTAAGATGAGAGCTGTTTTCTTTTAGATGTGGCGTGTGCTTAAAGGACCTGATGGGAAAGCGGTCGTTGAGTTTTTGTCTAACTTGGGCACGGCACACTAAAGCAGTTAACGTAGTGCGTTTCTCACCCACCGCTGAGATCTTGGCATCTGGAGGGGATGGTAAGTTTAAAGTCAGATCATCACTTGGGTAAGTTCTGAAATCACTTATAAATGTCTTAATAAAAATATCTGGCTTTTCAAGATGCTGCTATCTTGCTTTGGAAACTGAATGACAACAAGGAGCCTGAACAAACCCCGGCCTTTCAGGAAGATGAAGATGCTCAGCTCAATAAAGAGAGCTGGAGCGTGGTAAAGACTCTGAGGTCTGATTTTAATCTCTCCCAATTAAAAGGTCCATCCTCAACTGTCTTTGACTTTAAATTTGACATGAAATAAATTTCATCTCATGTATTTTCTAAATGCATGTTATTGATCTTCTTGAGAGCAATTTATCTGTCCATATGTCCTATTTTTTATTTCCTACTTTTGAGTTCATAATTTCTAATCAAAATCTCTTAACTTGATTTTACGGTGAAACAACAGTCTTCTCTTTGGTGATGTAGGCTATGCTTTCATTTAGTCCACTTAAACTTTCTTTCAAACGACTGCAAGCTCATGTTTAGCTGTTCTGATACCTCGATAAATCAATAACCAATGTATAGAACAAATTCCCCGTCCAACATTTTTCTTTTTTTGATTAACGGTTTCATTCAGAAATGCATCATAATACAGAACAAACCATCTACAGCTACTTTTATTTTATTGCAATTTTAAAGTTATAATTACTTTTGAAGAAGTGTCTCAAAGCTCATATTGTTGTGTGTGCTTGTTCAGGGGACATATTGAGGATGTGTATGATATCTCATGGACCAGTGATGGGAATTTGATGGTTTCAGGCTCTGTGGACAACACTGCCATCATGTGGGACATCAACAAGGGTATGAAACTTCAAGCAGTACTGACTTAAATCATGACCGTATTGTAAAATGATGTTAGTTGTTTAGAAAGCAGAGCTTTATGAAGTTCCTTCATAAAGTTTGCTTACTAATCTAAGCTGACTAATAAACCTGACATTGTATATTACGTATATTGTTGGTTCTGTGATGAATTGCTTTTGTTCCTCTATTGTAAGTTGCTTTGGATAAAGGTGTCTGCTAAAGACATAAAATGTTAAATGTATTGAATTCAATGCCTGTTTTGTTTGCAGGTCAGAAGATGTGCATTTTTAATGATCATAAGAGTTATGTGCAAGGAGTAGCATGGGACCCACTTGGGCAGTACATCAGCACATTAAGCTGTGACAGGTTAGTCTGCTGGTTTTAAGGGCTTTCAAATGAATTTCAAGCCATTATAGATTATCATAGCTCATTTTGTGATGAGCATTTTGAAATTAATCCTTTCATAGTTTTACAAACTGACAGCATGTGAAATCTCTGTCTTAGGGTAATGCGTGTGTACAGCGCTCACAACAGGAGAAAAGCTTACAGCGTGAGTAAGATGGCATCAGCCACTTCTACAGATGGAGAGGTGAGTGTCACTAGGATCTTCAGCCAGTCTTTATTTTTATTAAAGGCCGTGTTGCAGGTTATGTACCCATTCATCGACACTGGTGGTCACTGGCGATTAATGGGTACATAAATCAGTCTACGAGCTGAGATGAGGAAACTCCTCCCCGCGACGGTTGCGAGTAAGTTAGGGGTGTGCGGCTTAACCATCATTCCACACTTTAACATAGTAAGCGGCAGTAAAGTGAGGCTACAGTACAAGGAAGCGCCAGCGTCTTTCATATCCGTGGTGTAGGGACATTCTGGTTTTACTGTTGAGTATAATACCGTGGAAGAAACAAAAAGGTAAACAAAAAAATGACTGTGCAAGCATCGTTTTACACTTGTAGCCTACTCAAACGGAAACGTCAAAATACAGGAATAGATAGCTAACCTACGTGAAATTGCACTTTACATTCTGAATGAAGGACACTGTACTGGATTACTGTTAAGTTTAATTAAGATGGTTTATTTATGTTTACTGAAGTTCAAGTATGTTTTTTGAAATGGTCAATTTATGTTTATCAACTTCACGTGTATGTTTATTTTCAAAATTTAGGAATTAATGTGTTGGCCAGTTAGTACATGGGCTACCAGCAGATGTGAAATGTCAGTGTTAATTTTAATTTTTATGCTATACACTTGGAACTAGTGGACTTTTTTTTGCTTTTAAGTAAAACAAGGAGAATTGCAATAAATAGTTATTTATTTTTTTATTTTCTCCTTAACTACTTTACTATTCCTCTATACGCCTTATTCACGGCAGCGCCATCTTTGATTTTTAATGAGAATGAAAGCGAGGCTGTGAGGGATAGACATGCATCTCTTCAATGGGCTGTACTGTTATTTAATGTGTTTTCAGATTGTTCTGCTCATGAAACACTAAAAAAATATCTTTCCAAGAAATGTCAGTTGACAAAAAACTCCTGACAATGTAAGCTGTGGAAAATTGTAAGTAATCTAGGAGCTTTATTCAGCTTTTTACAGCGGATGCCATTGCAAACACGGTAAGTCTATCCCTCACAGCCTCACTATCATACCTGTCATGGCGCTGCTCTGAATAAGGTCTATTGGCTAATCATAGAATAACAAAAAACACTTGAGTCAAGCCATCATAATTGAACCGAAAACTGTGGTTAAAAAAACAAGGTATGTATTGAACAGTGGGCTGTTCAATACGATGTTGTTGCATCCCTAATGTATATCAGATAATTATTAAGAGATTGTCTGATGTGGACAGTGTTTTCCTTGCCCTTTCAGGGCTCCAGACGATGACCAAATGGTATCATTTTACATCCACTTTCCTGTTGGTGTCATTCAATTTTGTGAGACATCACACTCGGGCCACCACTACATTGCCCAACTTATAATTTCAGTTTCAATGAGAAACTGTAAACTGATACCGCGCTACTCATTTAACATGTGCAGTGCAGACTGTTTATCAGCCCGAGGCCCGGACTGAAAATAGACAGTGCAGCTACTACACAACACTAAGAGATCCAGTAAGAATGTGTTCGAAGTTCGCTGCAGAATTAATAAGCATTACTGCAAGATCTAATGAGAACCATTCAAATTTTCTTCAGAATTCTGTTATAAACCATATTGGATCAAACGATGCACTTAAAGTTCTTGGCCAATGCTGAATATAAAGGTTGAATACCAAACCCATTTTTTTGCCAACAAATCACAATCTAAATATTTTTATTTGGCCATCTTTGTGCCCCCCTTTTTGGCCTATTATGCCTGCAGGCCTGATTCTACAATCAAATGACTTGAGGGTGCTTCTAAAATTACTGAGGATGCTCTAGTACAGTTCAGATGTAGGCTGGCAGCACAATTTCAATGAAGTTCCCAACAGTGCACAATACATCTCTTACTTGCATTGTGTTGACACTTTGTTAATGAGAGGTTTTGTGTGCCTGCATAACTCAGCACTGAATAAAAACTCTGGCGTTCTAAACTTTTCTTGTTTTCTAAACTAGTTTCTTAAATGTGTTTTTAAATTGTATGACTTTTGTGCAGGTGAAGAACTACAGAATGTTCCATGATGACAGCATGAGATCGTTCTTCAGACGTCTCACCTTCACACCAGATGGGTCATTCCTTCTTGCACCAGGTACACTTTTGGTAACACTTTATTTTGATAGTCCACTTTAGACATTCTACTAACTATAAGTAACTTTGCCACTACATGTCAACTAACTATCATTAGAGTATCAGTAGACTGTCAGCTTAATATCTGCTAACACTTTATTTTGTTGGTCCCCCAACACAACTCGGTTCTCAACTCTAGTCCTCGCAACCCACTGCTCTGCATAATGTGCATGTCTCCCTCATTTAACACACCTGATTCAGATCCTCAGCTCGTTAGGATAAAGTCTATCCTAATGAGCTGAGGATCTGAATCAGGTGTGTTAAATAGGGGAGACATACACAATGTGCAGAGCAGTGGGTCGCGAGGACTGGAGTTGAGACCCCTGCCCCAACAGATATTCTACTGACTATAAGTAACTTAGCAAGTACAAGTCAACTTGTTCTCCTAACCTGAACCCCAACACCTAACCCTAACCTAACAGTCTACTGACAGTCTACTACAGCCTACTAATACTCTAATGCAGGGGTGTCAAAGTCAGTTCCTGGAGGGCCACAACCCTTTAGAGTTTAGCTTCAACCCTAATTAAGCACACCTGATCAGCTAATCAAGTCCTTCAGGCTCATTTGAAAACTGCAAGTGTGTGTGTGTTGAAGCAGGGTTGGAACTAAACTCTGTAGGGCTGTGGCCCTCCAGGAACTGAGTTTGACACCCCTGCTCTAATGACGGTTAGTTGACATCTCAGTTGAAAAGTTACTTATAGTTAGTAGAATGTCTAAAGTGACTATCGAAATAAAGTGTAACCACACTTTCTTTAAAACACTATCATCTTAGTGCATGTACTGTACATGTAATGTATGCACGTTTCTTAAAACAAGTTATTTAATATGCATTTTGCACATTATGCATTATGTATTTTTGGCCCAGTGTTGTCCATTTACTTTCCATGTTGTTCCATGTACTTTCCATGTGTGGTTATGGAATATTTGTATTTATTTTTAGCTGGGTGTGTCGAGGCTGGAGAGAACGTCACAAACACCACATATGTGTTCTCCAGAAGAAGCTTTAAGAGGTTTGTGTTCTAAAGGTCTATGGTCGATTGTAAACCTATGCATTAATCACACATACACTGAGTCATTTTTTAAGTATTTTTATTTTAAAGTATGCATTAAATGTATCAAAACAACATGCTTTATGTGAATAAATTGCATTTTAAAATAGAAAAGTTATATTAAATTATAATAATGTTTCACCATATTATTGTTTTGTTTTTTTAAAAAAATGCCTTGGGCGTAAGAGATTTCTTAAAAAAAAAATGTTTTAAAAACCTTATCACTTTCAAATTTTTAAAAAGGAGTGTAAACTCTAAATCTTTAAAAAAAAGTGCATGAAAGATTTGTGGTTCCATTAATTTAAAGAATACTTAATTTTTAATAACCAGCTCGAATGCTGACACAGTCAACTTTAAATGTTTATCTGTTTGTTTCTCAGGCCCATTGCTCATCTGCCCTGTCCATCTAAAGCAACCCTGGCTGTGCGCTGCAGCCCAGTGTATTTTGAGCTGAAGACAAAGAGAAATGAAGGTACAAACAATACTCTTCCAGAGGTATGTTTATTCCATGCAGTGGAAAGACAGTTCTCTTCTAGTGTTGTCAAAAATATCAATGCTGAAATATCTGAAACTGTTCCAATATTCCTTTTCTGCAGTGAATATATTATATATACCGATACCAGCTGTGCATTCTAGCTCTCTCTTGTCTCTAACAGCAAGTTGACACACCCGCCTCCTCTCACTCACTCGTCTTACTGTGGTTGAATAGTGCTTGTACTGCACATCATTTTACTCATTCCCTCAGGGTTTGTGCTCACACCAAAAGCGTGCACACCACTGAGCTATATACAGTGGTGCGTATGTGCCGAACGCATCTTTCTGCGCTCGCAGCCAAAGAAAGAGTATATTTTGAAAGGGAGCAAGAACGGGCCTTTAAGTGGGCCGCTGCGCATACACAAGCTACCTCTCAAACAGCTTTCTTTTTCATGGCTTATTGTGCTTAAATGGTCAAATAGACACAAACTATGTCAAAATGCCTGTCTTTTGGTGAGCAGATACAGGTAGATTTAGGTAGATACAATCAGTGTTGGAATGTAAATAGTTGAAAGAAAACCCATGTTGTGTAACAGTATATTGGATCTGTGTTTAAGCTCTTAAATTGACAGCAGTCTAATACACCTGCTGCTCTCTGTTAGTCGAACAAAAGACAGAGAAAATCACTTGCTGCTCTTGACTGATACAGATAACTTTTGTAACTAGCTATTGCAACAGTTATCAAAAAATTGAGTTAATAACAAATTATCTGTATGACCATTTTCCCCCTTGGTGTCTCAAGTGGTATACAATATATATATTTCGATACAATATTGAAATTTTTTTCAAGGTATGATATTGAAGTTGGAAATTTCAGAATCGCGACAACACTACTCTCTTTGTCCTACAGATGGTTCTCTGAAGCCGGTGTCAAACACGTTTAATCTGCCATATCGCCTGGTGTTTGCGGTTGCATCAGAAGACTCTATCTTCTTTACGACACACAACAGACGATGCCGTTCGGATTACGTTTCCAACATTCACTACCACACACTGAGTGATCTGAGCTGGTAAGATACATAAACGTAAACGTGTTTTTTTGTTGTTTTTTGTTTTTTTTCTTCAATGGCTTGTATTGTGCTTAATCTACGCCAGGGGTTCTCAACTCCAGTCCTCGTGACCCACTGCTCTGCATATTGTGTTTCTCCCTTGTTTAACACACCTGACTCAGATCCTCAGATAGACGGTAGAGTCTATCCTAACAGGCTGAGGATCTGAATCAGGTGTGTTAAATAAGGGAGACATACACAATAGGTGGTTTGCAGTCACGTGATTGTATTTACGTGCGGACTGCAGGTGGAGGGCAAGGAGTGAAGAGCGCAATGGACGAGATGGAGGAAAATCCGTACTGTACTACTTTAGACGCTATTACAAGAGAAATATATAAACAGAAAATCGAAATTGGACGTGATCCTTACGTTATGAAGAGGACCGATTTTCAACTGAATTGAGAGATTTGCCTGCCATCGAGGCTGTAGATATCAGCAACTAAAGCCCTATTCGCACGGGATTAGTATTACCTGGGGACCACATGTGAATTTGAAATTACCCACCCACATCTGAATTTCGTGTGGCGCATTCGCACGGGATAAGCGAAGCCTGTGATCTAATCGTTCTTTTTGTTTTTGCTCTTATGGTTTTCAGCTTTCTCTTTCTGCAAATTGTATGAGTAGTTGTACTAGCGATATGATCCCGCACCCAAAATACTATTAAAACACTCCAACTCAGCCTCTATTATCCGCGAAAGATGGATAAAAAGGCGCAGATGAAACAAAAACCTTGAAAAAATGATATATGATCCGGCCAAATCACAGAGATGTCGATTGCACGGGACTAATATTATCACAGGACCTTGGTGTTCGGCGAAATATAGTAGGTAATTTGCGGGGGAATTATTACTTTACAAATTACAGACATGGCCGAATTCGCACAGGATTAAGATAACAGACAAACTCCGCAATTATTACAAATTACTACAGGTCACCAGATAATACTAATCGCGTGCGAATAGGGCTTTACAGACATGCTTTGACTTTACAAAGTTCAGAAACTGGCATGTTACACAAACAGCCACATAAGTGTATTTAAACACCTGAATAATGTAATTATAAGCCACATAAATAATGTATTAACTCACATTTGACGAAGTGATCACTGCACACTGTACAAACACACGGGCATTTTCCCATTCGGCTCCTCCGCAGACGCAAATTAGGTTTACAAGGCATTTTTTACCGGTGTTTTTCTGTCAATTTCTTGTATTTCCCCCCTTATGAACAACAACTTTTGGCACACCATAAAAAAATCTTTGTGGTTTGATCAATTTGAGCAACCATAAACGACGCAAACATAGGCATTTGAGTGTGTTATAGTGCTTCCTAATATAGAAATTCACTTCCTGCCCTCCATCTGATCTTCGCGCCATGGCAACGCAGTGTCGTGACGTCACGTGAAAACAAGCTATATGCAGAGCAGTGGGTCGCGAGGGCTGGAGTTGAGAACCCCTGATCTACGCTATGACAGAGGGGAAGATTCTTCCGTCCACAAAATGCATTCCAATGTTGTGTCTGGTAACTAAAGCCCGACCATTATGGATTTTTGGGGATAAAAAAAGCCAGATACCGTTATAACGGCCTATATTATTTGTGTATATTATAATACAGTAGCAATATTATAGTTTAAATAATATTATGTATGTGTATTATAGTACAGTACCAGTCAAAGGTTTGGACACTTTCCTATTGGTGTGTACAAACGTTTGATGGGTACTGTGTAAGGTGTATAAAATGCACAGTATAAACAGAATAGATATATAAACGTTTTGCAGTGATCACTTAAATGTAGTGCTCAAACACACTCACAAAGATATGTAATGGTGACGATACATTTGAGCTGTAACCAAACTAGTTTGCATTGCATGTTATATTATATTCTAAATACTGTTGCATAATCTTCACTAATGACTTTGTCTTTGAATTTAGTCACATTATATAAAACATAACTTGTATCAATAAATATATCAAAAGTGTCACTGACAACTTTATCTTCTATTTTTAGTCTATTAAGAAGTGGAGAAAGAACTACTAAGTGCTAAAGTAAAATTAATAATATAATGAAAATGTTGTTAATTACATATGTACAGTACTTTAATACTATTTTTAAATTGGTGAGCAAAATGTACTAAACGTGATTCATAGTGTTCAAATTATATAAATTATTGCTTGTGTAACGTGCAGCCATTATTGCTCGCGTCACAACAGCTGTTTGACCCTAATATGCAAAAAGCGCCCTTTACAAAGCAGAATGGGGCATACTTTTTTTTTTCTCTCTTTTTTTTTTTAAGTATATTTCCAATCTTGGCCTTTTGCCGCTTTATAAATAAGTTGAAGAGTGGGAGATTTGCAATGATTGATAAATGCCACCAAAACCTATTTCTCATTAGTCACAGATGCATACCTTACTGTCATTTTATAAATGGTCTTTGTCTATGATGAAATCTAATTGACCAACAAATGCTATTCAAGTGTCTTGAATCATTTTGATAATAGCAGTCATTCACTAACATTTGTTGTTATGCACTTTGTTCCACAGGTCTCGTGATGGCTCCTTTTTGGCAGTGTCTTCCACTGACGGCTACTGTTCATTCGTGTCATTTGAAGAGGGGGAGCTGGGCACCCCATTGAAGGAGCGACCTCCACTGGAGATGGTGACCCCATCCTCTGCCAATGAGAAGAAGGGAAAGAGACACTCAGCCAATGGCAGGACTGCTTCCCCAGTGCCTCGCCAGGCAACGTACCTGTCGTACAGGAAAAGGAGAAAGAGGGACCTACTGGCCCTGCATCCTCGAAGACCCCCGGCGCATCTGGGCCAGAAGAGAAACGCACACCGCAAGGGAAAACCAAACCTCAGCCCAGGAGGATCACACTCAACACCCTGGAGGGCTGGGGCAAACCCAGCACCCCCAAATCACCAGCAGCTGCTGCCAGTACAGCTCCCAGCACACCCAAATCTGCTCCCTCTACCCCTGGATCCAGCAAAGGACCTCTTACACCTCATACAGCCCCCAGCACTCCTCTTGGACCCCTCAACTCCAAAAGTACCACAACTCCAAAAGGACCCACTCCTGAGGTAGGGCAGCACATCTGTGGTGTGATCTGATGTAACATTGTGGTTTAACCATACCACCATTTCAAATTAGAGCGTGGTAGTGTTTTGTTTTATTGTCATGGCAACCCATAAATATATCCCTTGAGATTATAGATTTAGTTTTACAGACGAATCCATGATTTTAGCAGTAAAGATAATTTTCACAATAGATCAAATATGTACTTCTCTTTCAGACGAATTTCACTGACTCCAGTTGTACCCAGATCTCCCAAACCCTTTATCACCCCATCTTCCACTGAGAAAGCCAAGCATGGTTAGTAGAGACATTTATTGCATGCTTTTAAGATTTTTTTTTTAAGCTTATGTTTTTTTTTTCTTCCTAATATTTTAATTATTTGCTTAAATTGTGTTTAAATGGTCTGTAATACTTTTATTACAGAGAGACCATCTCCTCCCAGTGACCCAGCATGCAATCCTCCTGAGTCCAAGAGGTCCAAGACTGATGTTCTCAATGGTTCTGCCCAGAGCAGTGAGCAGAAAGTGGACACAGAACCCAGCACCACACCCCAGGAACCATAGGCACTGAACATGGGTCTTTGTGCATCTTTATTAGCACTCACATCCTCAGAAATGAAATGAACGTAAACAAGTAACTTAAAAACTCCTGATCTCTCATGGACATGGAGTGTCAGATATGGACTTTCTGAAGCTCAACTTCTTTTTCTATTTTCTATGAATAAGTGTGTATGTTCTTTAAGAGGGAAATGCATTGAATTATTATTACAAACAACCCTCTCCCTCATGGCGTAAATTCCTTTTATTTTTAGGACAGGAATGTTTTACTGTTGGACCATCGGTTTAAATTTTCTTCATAAAGAGTTCTTAAGAATGTGGAAGTTAATTGTCTTTGAAGTACAAAATGTTAAGATATAATCGATTGTCATGTTTTGCAAGATTTTCTTGAGCATTTTGTGAGGCTTTAAAAAAAGTACTAAATGATTTACGTGGATTGGATAATTTGTGACTGTTTCTTGCTGCATTCAGCATTTGAACCTGAGTTTTATAGAATATGAAAATGCCATCAAAAGTCTATATTATATCAGGGGTTCTCAACTCCAGTCCTCGAGACACACTGCTCTGCATATTGTATATGTCTCCTTTATTTAACACACCTGACTCATTTCTAGACTCAGTCTATCCTAACGAGCTGAGGATCTGAATCAGGTGTGTTAAATAAGGGAGACATGCACAATATGCAGAGCAGTGGGTCTCGAGGACTGGAGTTGGGAACCCCTGGTATAATACAGGCCGGGGCCCTCCCTCAGTCCGGGGCCCTGGCCTAAAGCTAACTTAACTAAAAATTATTGCAGACACCCTTCATTCCAATGGTGCTCCCTGATGACTTGTTCAGGAATGGCTTGAGGAACATGACAGAGAGTTCAATGTATCAACTTCTCCCTCAAATTCCCCAGACGTGATGGATCATCAAAATCTATTCATGGAGGCCACAGGTTACGTCCAGGGGTTTTGTAGAGTCCAACAGAGCTGTTCTGTGAGCACAAGGGAAACATACATGATATTAGGAAAGTGGTTTTAATGTTGTTGTTTATCATCAGTGTACATACAGTATAATACCACAATGGACACTGGGAAAACACCATGAAGTGTCCCCTAAATATTCAGATTAGTTGGTAAAAAATAAATGATTACTAACGACTGTAAGAAAATCTTGTCTTTCTGAACCAGCTGATCAAAAACACGTCTATGTTTGAAAAAACAAACTATCAAAACTGTGAATAGTTAAAGGGACATTGTGTAGGAAATTGACTTTATGCACAGCTGCACTACTTCCTGAACTTAAGCCAGCTCCTTGTTTCCTGTCTGTCATTATTGGACAAATTGATTAATCCAGATGTGCCTGACCTCAGTAGTCACGGCAACAATAATCAGACACACCTGAATTAATCAAGTTTGGCCAATAATGGCAGACAGGAAACAAGGAGCTGGCTTACGTTCAGGAAGTAGTGGAGCTGTGCATAAGGTTATCCCATCTAGCGATGAAATGTATTTTGCATTCAATGAATTGCGCTCTCCAGCGCCTCGCTTTTCAAATGCGCATTGCATCGACGGTAGCCATTTTGTAGCAAAAAGCTATGACAGGATGTCTTCTAATAGCAATTCATTGATTTACCTGTCAATAAGAAAGCAGGACTTCTCTTTTGAAATCTTTTTCCTGCATTAACTCTATCCACCTGGAAAAAAAGCTATCCCGACCTTAAAGGGATAGTTCACTTTGAAATTATTTTTTAAATCTTTTGTATCCACAGTATTTTAAATTTTGACATTTTTCGGACAAACCATTGTTGTCTGTCAGTCATATAATGCAGGTATGGGGGTCCTCAAAGAGCATGCACAGAGAAGACAAAATTAAACATGATTTAATGACTCATAAATGTAAGTACACATTGATGGCCTAAGACACGAAACGAGCGGTTTGTGTGAGAAAATGAACAGTATTTATATCGTTTTTACCTCTTGTTAACAGCCATGTCCAACTGATCTGAATCAATTTCTCCTGGTCTGACCACAGGCCAAAGACCGGTCTGCCTTGAAAAGAGTCATCCGTCTCAAGCCTAAGTTCGAGGCATCCGTCGAGATAACCTGTCTGTGTAAGATAGCTCCCATTGTCACTCCCCGCTGGTACCAGCCGGCCGCTAGCAAGGGTCTCAGTGCTGAAATACATTGACAATAAATTAAAAATTAAGGATAATTTTTTGGCATCAGATCTGTACCTGTAGCGCAAGCAACTTTTGAAAAATGAGAGAACCTCTCGTAAGAGAACAAAAGGTTTAAACTTTTTAAACTATGCACAACATGCAAGCAGCATATTATAAAGGTTCTGATACTGTGATTTTCTTCTCACATCCCTGAATTTACCATTAACTATTCTCCTGAACAGTTTATGGTGTTGTATATCATTGTAATCCTTGTTCCACAAAACATAGGGCTAGGCCTATTACATTAATAACATTTTCAGTGTTATCATGTTTGGTTCAGGAGATAAAATACCTAATTTGGTTGTGGCAGAAAGTAAAATGGCTGCCATGAGGCGTTTTCTTGCGATGGCTCCATTTCTGAAAATGTGCAGGACCCCAAACTGTACAAGAGTACCAAGTTCCGTCCTTTTTTGAAAAAGTGAACATACTGTATATCCTCAAATTTTGCACGTATCACCTCAACCCATTTATCCACACACAACTACTAAACACAGTAAATGTAGCACAAAAGTAATGTGAAAGCAACTATTTCTAGTTGGAAAAAATCCTTCTGAAGAGAGTCATGTTTAGGGAATTAATGATAAATAGTTCTCAACTAATGTTTCATTGAACAGTGACATTAAGAACTGAGACATGGTCTCTGTAATGTAGTTTGACGGTGTAGCTAAACCTAGTGTAGGATTAGATGTGTAACCAAATTTATCATGAAAGATCATGCCATCCACTAGCCTAGAAATCTCAGACGCACCCTAGCGGCAGCAAAAATTATTTTGCCGCAAAGTGTGGTCTAGCAACTCTCCATAGACGGTTTAGCTGGAAAGGCCCAACTCTGGCCGGGCCAATCACATCGTGTATAGAGTTGGCGGGCGGGCTTAACATAATGACGACAGAGTTGCGACGGTCAGAGCCAGCTCGGACATATTCGGTTTTAAGTCGTTCATCCTCGGATGCGGCCGGCGCCGTCGAGCGCTGTTACAAAAAAGCTGTGGCGAAACTATCAACTTGTCATTTTGTCGTCGAGGATAAAGGTTTTACTCCATGTCAGCGCGCGCTTCTGATCGGTAAGGTGCACGGACCTCTCCCGAATTATCTCCACCACTCCGAAGCGCCACTACTCCGCCTCCGTTTCCCTCGTAAGTTGATATTAGTATTTAAACATTCTCTATTTTTTTTTAATGACACACTGTCTGTTTCTCTCTCTCAAACATACTGTCTCTTTCTCTCTCACACATGTAGGCTAGTTATACACTTTAGGCTTTTAATGATTAGTGTTTTATTTTTAAAGTTTGTGGGTCGTGTAAAACACAAAAACAAAAATCTCTTATGTTGGGGATGGATTCCGGGAAATCTCCCTTATTTTCAATATACAATGTTGAGTATGTCACCTTCTTCATTGCTCTGATTGGCTTTAGCGCTATCCAATTGCGTGCAGAGAGAATTTGAAAGACAACCATTTATCCCACCCCTCGAATTGAGCCCTGTCAATGAAGAGTTTCCAGACCTAACATCTAGATGTAGGTCTGGCATGCCAGGCTAGCCATCCACAGCAGTAAGTTGGAAACCTCATGTATGGCAGAGCCAACAATCAGCTGAACTGTCATATGGTTATTGAGTCATCCTGTATCGTTATCAACAAGCATGAACATAAACATGGCAAAGCACATTACAAGCTATAATGTTTTTCCTGTAGCAGATTTATGTGGCACTTGCATTGTGGATCTAGTAGAACAATATTTCATTGTTTTCCTTTCGTATTATTAGAGGAAAGACAATAAATTAGTTTGACAGACACCTTTATGAAATTTCAGCATATTCCAGCAATGTTCCTGTAACAATTACAGGCTGTCCTGTAATGACATGTGATTTTGTGAAAGCTATTGTTGTTTGGATTATGAATCTTCTTTAGAATACCACCAGTAATCCTGCACTGATTCTTGACAATTGATACATTCTATTTTCGTTTCCTTTTCTTCTTTCAGTAACTCCAAGTACTGTTTAATTTTCTGTGATGGTTGCTATTGTCCTTTGTGTTTTTTCAAAGATGTTTCACAAGTCACTGTTTTATCTTTATTCATTTATATATTTGATTGTTACTTGCTCTACGGAGAGGAAACCTTTACTTGAATCAAATTACCACAATTTAAACTTCCCTTCAATAAACAGTACCATTTCCCAAAAATGTTACATACACTTGAAAACATTTAGGGAAATAGGAAGTTTCAGCACATCATGCAAGGAAATTAGTTGATCAATGGCCTCATTAGTCAAGTTGTATGTTTATTTTTCCCTCTGCGTTTATTTGGATATATATATATATATATATATATATATATATATATATATATATATATATATATATATATATATATATATATATATATATATATATATATATATATATATATATACACACACCATATTTGAACAAAAATGCAAAGCTATTGCACATGCATTAATAAATTAATAAATTAACCTTAACTATCACATAATATATCGACTAATAAATAATGCAGACAAATACGAGAATCGTATCAATGAAGGGCTATAATGAAAACGAGTCAAAGCGAAACAATATTTTCGTATTTTTGACCTTTTTCATATTGATAAACTTGACACTAAGTAAGGTAACGCTGACGTCAACAACCTATCTTCGTGTAGGGAAAAAGTAGGGAAAACAGCCCGGTGAGTGACAGTGTCAATGACCAATGGCGTTGTCTGCAGTCGATGTTCTTTAAAGAATCCACCAATATGCGTCGAGGAAGGGAGGGGGTGAGGCAATTGGGCGTCGAGGCGAAGTTAGGTTGACGAATGGCAACCAACAGAGGACTACGAGTTAAAAATTGGATTATTTGATCATCTGACTGGCTTTATCGTTACATGAACGGACGCGGAGCACGTTAATGTAAAACCGCGGATGATATTTTTGATTTTGGAGGCCGCCGTTCCGTTTGGATGTGTTTCGGGAAGACCCCCGCGTATCGCTCATAGGTCGCGCGACAGATTAGCTGCGGCGTGCTTAGACCGAGTTCAAGAAATCACAAGTTGCACGCGCGAGAGGAAGACCCTTCCGCGCGATTGTTATTGCTACCCGCCGAGAAATTCGGACGTTCGGTTCTCCTGTTATGACGTAGTTGGCGTTTCGTGACACATTGTTAATTCATCTGCAGTTACCTCTGATGAAAGAGGCCTTAAAGTACCTGCCTAAATAACAATAATTTAATATCAGTGGATGGCAGCCACGTACATATTTGACAGATGAGACATTTTCAATCGATTGATTTTTGTGTTAATTTAGTTCCATGTGACAACCGGGCTATTGAAGAACTTACCATCCATGTTTCGGATTTTAATTCCAGAATTTATTTGAATTATGATAAATGGTCAGGATTCACTTGTGTCTTTTGATGGTGGAAGTTACTCATCTGTCTTGATTTCAGTGTCTCGTGGAGTTACAGTATTTCACATTTGATATGATGTAACATAATGTCACATCGTAAGCACCAAAGATGATAGACTTTATTGTAAACTACTTACGCTACCAACGTTAACTCCAATGCTTTTTCATAACACAAATAACCTGGATGCCTCTTATTTATTCTTAATATTATTAATTGCTTGTTACTTAATTATCCATATTGAGGATTTGCTGTGAATCTCCAACAGATGTTAAAACTTTATGGACACTTCTCAGAGCATCATTGTTTTCCGAAACGTCTCAATGTCGGTGGATAAAGTCAAGTTAAAAAGTTCTGTTTTTTACACATAGAAACGATTTCAGAGAAGGTGCACTGATAGTTAAAGTGTATTGTATTGTACAAAAAAAATCCGGTAAAAAATGGCAAGTGAATGCACCCACAGTGCTCAGTTTGACACTGATGACACATTTCGCAGTTGTAAACTCTCAGCGGACGAGCAGCGTGAACGCGCAGGGTATGTGAACGGCGGCAGCGCGTCTATCTCGTCTTCTGCCGCCTTCGAGGTCATTGGCGGCGCTCTTTACCGCAGAAAGTTGGAGAAGGGTTTCGTCCAGTACCGAGAGGTGCTGGCTGAAGACAAGCGGCTTCAATCCATAGCTACCTTCCACGAGAAGAGACTTGGCAAGTCGCACCACACCCTGGAGGACACATACAGACTGGTGGCCGAACACTATTGGTGGGAAGGTTTGTCATTTTTCTCTTATGGTATTATTTAGTTTTTTTTTACCGATATATTTAATTTAAGTGTCTGTTTCGAATTAGTTTTATATCTGAACTTTGAATCAGATAATGCAAGTTTATAAATGTTTTAATTAGTTAATTTATTCAATTAATTTAAATATTATTAAAACATATTTAAGCATAATATGTATTCATGCGAGTTGTCGATTTTCACGAGACAGCGATGCAAAAATGTTTTATGTAAATGAGCAGTGCAACTACCAACGTGACAGAGATCTAGCTATAGCCACCATGAATTAAAAATTGTCCGTTCTTGTTTCCTTTTTATGGAATATTGGAGTTCATTTCTGTTTATCTGTGCACATCATTATTGTTTTTAAAATTAGTTCCCCTCCCTATTGCCTAATCTCTTTTCTGATAATGTTTACTAGATCGAAGGTAGGACAACCTGTCACTCACATTTGATCACCAGCAATTAGCAAAATACAATGATTCAATCAATTCCCAATGGACAAAATCAAGTTCCACCCACCCTCATTTTCTTTTTCGAAAACCCGTCTAGGCTATGCCACAGTAGGGAAGAAAAGACTATCGCAACGTCAATTTCATGTTGACTTTAAATGTTGTCATTGTGAGTTAGGCTTTAATTTAAATTTGTATTTGTTTCTTACTTGACAGTGAACTTTTAGTTTATGAACAGGTAGGGGACTCTTCATAGCAATTGTTTTTACTAGGCAATTACTAAAATTGTAGTTAACATGGAAGTATTTATTATGATCCCATTTACACTTCTAAGTAGCACAGAGATTACATAAAATCATTTACAAATTTAATTACAATCACAGGGAACACTTCATCAAGCACTCAAAAGTCACATTGTTGAGGTATGTTGCCTTTCAAACTCATCTGAACCGAAAACAAGACATACACTGATTATGATGACATTAGCAAAAATTAAGGTGGCTGTGATGTAGCATTTCAACACAGAACCTCTAAATGGAGGAGTTGAGTTGCATTGGCTTTTATGCTGCATTGCATCCTTGGAGTGGATGTGGAGGTGGCAAAGACATCCCTCAGGGCCACCTTATCCCGGGACTTGATGATGTTTACAATTTTTAAACTGATTTCGAATGTCAGATCTCATTTAGTTATGCTTGGTATTAGATGATAGCTTTGTGATTTAAGCATCTAGACTGGTAACCGAAAGGTTGTTGAATTTGATTTGGGTTGATTAATCACTTAAGACACTTAACCTTGGGTTATTCCAGGAGCACCGAACCTGTAATTTCTGTATTTAAAGCTTTGGCTAAATGACTACTTAGTGAAATACTGTGTGGACATTATTGTTAGAGGTAAAAACACTAACCAAAATAATCTTTAGAACGGTTTAATAGTTCAGATCATTGTTTGAGCTTCACATTTATGGTCAAATGCCAACTAAACTTAAGATTATTTTAGCAATTGATTTTTATTAAAGGGTTTGTAGATTGCTGACAGTAATGATTCCAGACAGTATTCAGCTTTATTCAAATAGCAGTTTTCAAATCTACTGTCCATTTATTTCAGAGACATTCCCCCTGGAATAGGGGTCTTGTGATTTGTCAAATAAAAGTTTATGGATCATCTTTTCTGGGGTTCAGACTCACAAACCTTAATGTAGCTCTTTAACCCCTAATCTATACCGCTCCATAGTCCCCTGACAACTGTTTGGAGTATGCCATACCTGTTGCTTCACTCTCTAGATGGCAAGTCAGGACTTTGTGATGGGAGTTATAATCTGAGTTTTTGGTGCGCTGAATTGCACCATGAGTGATTTCTCAACACAGCTTATTGGGGCTGCAGAACTGCTGGGTATTTTGCCCAGTGCCACAAACAAGGTGCCAAATGAATTTGTTACAAACAAGTAAGCCTAATGAGGATAATAGGCCCATGTCTAATTTTAGGTTGCACTTATGGATCAAATTTGAAATTACTGATGACTCGTTGATTTTGTTAGGTCATTACTTGGCAATGTTAATTTCTAAAACTGAGAGTGGAATTGATGAATGTGTATGATATGTGGACAAGTTTGTATCCTGGTATCCCAATTTTCATGTCACAATCATTCTAATATTTTTTAAAGAGATATTTATTTGGCATTTCCCATTCCCTCTATTTTGTTTTTACCTGGAGGATAAACTGCAACAAAAGCCTCTTTCTTTTGTTTAGCCTTATTATTCATACCTGCATTCATCTTTTTGTCGAAAGTACATTTTTAAAAAATCTGTTTGCCACACTTAACCACTTTTTCCATTGGCAAGTTTCTCATTTAACTGGAGTTAACTAGTGCTATACTCCTAAGAGATGATAATGACAGATATCTGTTCAAAATTGTGTCCAAAAATTCACTCTTGAATGGAGATTCCTACTCTAGCTGCTTAGTTTGCAGTCTGAATAGAATTAGTCTATGTAATGTGAAAGTGAAAGAGTATGGGTAATGCCCACACATAACTGTGCTACTTGTGGAATAGGAGTGGTCTGACAGGCTCAGCATGGACTTTCTTTTTTGAATATACACAGACAAATCCTTTCCTGTAATAATTTTGTAAAAATCTGTTTTGTTTTTTTAGGAATGTATTTTCAGGTCAGAGACTATGTCTTTGGCTGTGAGGAATGTCAGCGCAGTCAGTCCGAGAGATCAGTGGTAAGGATGGCTTTTTAAACACATTTGTCCCAGTATTCATCTTAGTCAAGATTACTGTTTTAACTTACTTTCACTTTGTCTTTGTCTCTAGTGTTCTGATGTGGGACTTATCTCCAGGATGGTGGAATCACATAGTCATCAAGTCTTAACCAAACTCAATAGCCAACGGGAAGCAGGGCTCTTCTGTGATATCACGCTGAAAACTGGTGATGGCCAGTGTTTCGTCGCCCACAAAGCAGTCCTTGCTGCGGTGAGCGAGTACTTCCAGGAGTTATTTACTGAAATGGACTCTGATGCCCAGTCTCATGTTGACCTCACAGGTATGGGTGCAGTATTTATTCAAGTTAAAGAGTTAGTTCACCCAAAAATGAAAATTGTCATTAAAGGGATAGTTCAGTCTTTGAAATGTATTTTTGGTATGTTTTAGCTTACCTCAAGGGCATCCAAGATGTAGGTGTCTTTGTTTCCGCAGTAGTTTCAATTTTGATATTTTTAGGTCAAACTGTTCTTGTCTGTCAGTCATATAATGCAGGTCTATGGTCACCACCTCAAAGAGCATGCACAGAGAAGTAAGGTAAAACGGTATAAATGCTGTTTGTTTTCTCACACAAACCACTCGTTTCGTGTCTTGGGCCATCAATGTGTACTTACATTTACAAGTCATTAAATCATATTTAATTTGGACTTGCTCTTTGAGGTGGTGACCATAGACCTGCATTATTTGACTGAAAGGCAAGAATGGTTTGACCTAAAAAAATAAAATTGAAACTACTGTGGAAACAAAGACACCTACATCTTGGATGCCCTTGAGGTAAGCTAAAACATACCAAAAACATACCAAACCTCCGTTCATCTTCAGAAGCAAAGTTTAAGATATTTTAGTTTTAGTCCAAGAGTTTTCTGTCCATCCATTGAAAATGTATACACCGTATACTGTCCTTGTCCAGAAAGGAAATAAAGACGTCATCAAAGTGGTCCGTGTGACATCAATGGGTTAGTGGGTTTTCATTTTTGGATGAACTAACCCTTTAAACCAGTTTCAAATTAAGTGTTTGTTCACATGTGTATTCATTTAAAATGGGCAATATTTAAATTGTGGTGCATATTTTATTTATTAAGGTGAGATCCTTTACCTTTATACTGGCATTATCCTATTTCAACACACTTATATCTTATTGTATCCTTCAGGGCATTAATCAGTTATCATTTATGGTTCCTCATATAGATTTCAGTGAGCAGAGCCTGCTTGCTTTACTGGAGTTCTCTTACACTTCCACCCTCAATCTGAATCTGGACATCTTGACGGAGGTTTGTGCCATGGCCCGCCATCTACGCATGTGGCCCGCCCTTGAGGCTTGCTCGGCCATCAAAAGGGAGCGAGAGACTTGTCAGTTACATTCCAGAATGCACAGTACTCCTGGTGAACCAAATAATTCAATACCTGAACCTTTCAGGAGAGACCACTCCTCAGCTTCAGGAGCGAAAGTGGGATTCAAAAGGAAGAGAGAGTATAAGGAAGGAGAAGGCTCTGGGTCTTCCTGGAACATCCAAGCACAGTACAGTGAGCAGATTGTTAATAAGGTGACCGATGAATCTGAAACAGAAACCTCAAATCCTCAGTTTCTGTCCAGTTTTCAGGTTGAGGAAAATGGCTTTCCATGTAGCCCAAATCGCAGAATGAAGCTCATGGACTTTAAATCTCCATCCTGCAAGAAAAAAACGTCCTCCCACACCACATCTTCGGTCATCACAACATCTCCTTGCACCTCTACTCGTTCTTCCTCTCCATCGCGCGTCTGCTTCGTTCTTCACCTGGCGCTGCACTTGCTCTGCGCAGACTCCTCCCCAAAATTGACCTCTCCTCTAAGAGAAAGAGGAAGTCCTCTTCTTACCGGGTATACAAGCCCCAGTGTGAATTCTCAGTGAATCCATCCCAATCTCAGGCAATTTCTTTGACCCATGATACCTCAGTAAAGGTAAAGGAGGAGTATGTGGAAGAGAAGGTATGTAAAGAGTCCCTCAGGAGGAGGTGCATAGCCCCCGTGCTCAGGAGAAATACCGTCTTCTTAGCTTTCTTGGCTTGCAGAGGAAATCCTTGGTGCCTGGTCCAGAAGAACTGTCTGGTTGAGGGCAGAAAAAACGACTTCGGAAGTTAAAAGTCAGTGATTATTCACTCACAGCCCGCCGAAAACCTCGTGCACAAGACGTCCCATTGGGATTCGGAACTAGTTTAGGGGTACTTGCTGCCGTCAGTCCCTCTCTGTCTCTCTGTGACATGAGCAGAATGGACTTACTAAACAGACCAGTGAAAGTCGAACTCCAAGAATCTTGGAACCAAGAAAGGTCCAAAAGGAAAAGGCATGATCCTGTGGAGCCAATTGCTAGAGCTACGCGTAGCAGGTCATTGATGCACACAGACTCCAGTGCAATCGATCGAACGCTCAGACGTAACCACAAAAATCAAGATAAAACAGCTTCCCAACCTCCTCGAAGAGGTAGAGTACCAGCACACAATGTATCTCACCCTTCAAAAAGCACTATGCTCAGGATAAAACAAGAATCTTCGGACAGTGCCATCCTGCAACCTATTCACCGTCGCAATACTGTCTGCAGCCCCCAGGCATCTCCTCCTGAAAGCACCAGGACGTAGGGGTCGACCACCAGCAGATCGCACAGTAAGGGTAGCCACAACAAATTCACAACACACAAAGCGGCACAAACCTGGGCGTCCCTCAACAGTCAAACCTAAGAGTTCAAAACAAATAGAAAGCAAAACAAAATGCAGCCATGCTACAGCAATTCCACAAGCAAAGCATGGCAGAACTGAAAGAGGAACACAGGTGAAGGAGAACAGAAAAATTAAGGAACATTCAAAAAGAAAGGACAGTCCTGAAGTCCAGTATGCCGTCATGAACTGGGATGCTTCCAACCATCAGCATCTTCACAGCCATCCCCTTTACAAAACGATAAAGGAAGAGCCAGCTGACCCGTTGCCCCTAACCCAGCCATTCCCAACCAGCGATTCCTCAGACCTGGGCAAGCGTCAGAGCAAACCACCCGTCAAATTGTTGGATCAAGGCTTCCTCTTTGGGTTCTGTCGGCAACCAGGTGGCATCAAACGGGAGGAAGAGAGCATGGACATCTACCTGACTCGAGTCTCTCTCATGGAGGTAGTTCCCATTGCGATTCATCACCTGACATGGGGAGAAGAGATCGGGTGAGGGCCAGGATTATGCCAGATCGCACTGGTCTAAATGGACCTCACTGGGCAGGACTTGGAAACAGGCACTCGCCTTTTTCCCAAAGAATTGCTATTCAAGTGAAGACAGAGAGGGATGAAAGCAGTGTGTCCCAAGGGTCACGGGTTACCCGATTTTCTAGACACCCCCAAGTCAGCAAGAGGAGCTGTAAAGTCAAGAAAGAGCCTACAAAGACAAAGGTGATAGCATTTACTGTTTTGTAAACTTATATGCAGTCTTGGTTAGGGAAGTAGAACTCAAATGTCAATCGTTGAAAAGAATGATACTAAATTTAATCTGGTAAAATGACACTTGCCAAAATTACAAAAAACATCTGTTTTGTTCATAGAATGTAAATAAGCTGCTTCCTCTGAGAAGCCGCCGTTCCATCCTACTGGAATCCATCCGAAGGGCACGTCTGAAACAGCAGAAGAGTCCTCACGGTCAGGCCTCCAGTAAAGCACATGCTTGCCTGCAGTGCAGAGCCACCTACAGGGACTGTGATGCCCTTATTATGCACCGGATCAAGCACATTGAAGGCAAACATTGGCCCTGCCCGGTATGTATCATGTCTTCTAAGGATACTGTAGATGCTCCCTTCCCAGCAATGTGCCTGTCTACTGTACAAAGCTATAATAAAAGGTGGGGTAGACCTGATTAATTACCCTTATTTTAAAAAAAGTACCATCAGAGCTGTGACATAGCGGTTAGCACGTCCAGCGCATTGACTGAGCAGGGTAGCTTTGAATCTGGCTCGAAACATTCTTAATTCCTTTTTTTTCTTGGTCACATCATTTCAGTCTACTCTTTGCTTAAAGGGATACTCCACTTTTTTTTGGAAATAGGCTCATTTTACAACTTCCCCAGAGTTAAACAGTTGAGTATTACCGTTCTCGAATGCATTCAGCCGATTTTATTTGATATTTAGAAGAATATCAGTAACCAGACAGTTTCTGGTCTCATTGACGTCTTCCATAGTAGGAAAAAAATATACTATGGAAGTCAATGAGACCAGAAACTGTCTGGTTACTGATATTCTTCTAAATATCAGAAAATCGGCTGAATGGATTTGAAAACGGTAAAACTCAACTGTTTAAAACTTTAACTTCAACCTCTGGGGAAGTTGTAAAATGAGCCTTTTTCCAATAAAATTGACAAAAGCACCAGAGTCATTTAAAAGTTTTCCTATCCCACTATCCCACATTGCACTTCTATATCTGGTTTCTTCCTATTTTCACATTTAATTCTCTCTTGCAGTTGTGCAGCAAGACTTTCTTCAGACAGAAAAATGTGAGGAATCACATAAAGACACATAATGCCAAGCTCTACAAATGCCACCAGTGCATTGCTGCTCAGTGAGGTCAGTCTGTAATATACAGACATCTCTATATTTCTCTTGATTCCCTTTGTTTGTTTTTATGAGCATTTTAATCCGTCTTCATTTTAGGTGAAAAGCCACAGGATTAAATGAAGAGGAGCAAAGCTTTGTTTCTTCAAATATTAACGCTGTAAATACCAAGGATCTGTGATGTAAGACAATGAGGTTGAATTTATTAATGTAAATAATGTTATGATGGTTTAAATGGTCCTTTTCCTCACAATAATTGTTATTTAAGTTACTAAGCTGAGGTTGCTTCGCAATAGATAGAGATGATAAACCAGAACTTGAACCCATGGTGTTTTTCTCAGGGGGTAGAGCCTGATGGTCAAGGTGATATATGTATAATGAGAATTGTGTAGAATGCTTTAAATTTATTACTAATGTAATTGCTACAGTTGTTATTTCTATTGTTATTATGATTATTTTTTTATAAATGGCATAATCTTGAGTGCACTTAATGTTAGCTTTGTTTTTAAACCTAAGAAAGATGCGATGGACTGGGATGTACTTGAATGATGGAGTGGAGCAAGTGGACTGCCCTAAATGTGTGGTTGTCTGGCAATGTTTTAGAAAAAAAGCTATTAGTCAGGAATTTTTAAATGAAGGTTGGGTAAATGGAGTTAATGAGTTATTGTAGAAATCACAAAATGGTTAACCTGCATTGGTGAAATGCCATTTTTTGGGTATATTCAATTTTGTGAAAACATTTGTTTGACTACAGCTTTTCTAAATGAGACAGTGACTGTATCTTTTAAATAAGGGAATCCCAAAATGTCTAATGTGATTTGATTTCTCCTTCCCTCTCTCCTTTGATAATTCCTTGTCTGAATTTTTAATGCATATCCTTCTTTAACATACAATGCAATGGACTTTAATGAAGAAGTTTTAAATGTTGAGGTGTTTTGTCTGAAAACACAAATTTAAAATGTAGAACGACCAAATAGCCATATAAATAAATTTTGCATTTTAAAGTTTACACTTTTCTTCATGTGTGCTTTTTCAAGTACTTTGATTGGTTACACTAGTGAATGTACAAAGCAAAAATCTATATAATGTAGAACATGTTTTTTTTTAATTAAATCACAATTTAATATGCATATCAGTAGTAAGAAACGTTTCACTCTATTGACTTGCATATCTTGTACAGCACATAATTTGATTTTAAAACATCAAATGTCATTGTTAAAAGAATGAGGTTGCAGCAAAAATCTGTAGCAGTTTCAGATGACTGAAATGAAGGCACCTACAGAAGATCTTACACACAAACACCCGTTTGAATAATCACACACATTATCAATATTTTTGCTGTAAAATGTATGCTTAATATTACGACAGCCTGTGAATGAATTTGTTTACCAACTTGTATACAGCAGATAAACATTTTCTCTTTTTCTACATCGGTTGCATCCAATCCATTTCCTTTAAAAGAAAGGACTTGACATAATTTAAACATAAGACTTCTAATAACTGCTCAATTGTTATTATAAACGCTTGAATCCATGTAGGATTCTACGGCCCAAAACCAAACATTTGTTTTTATGTGTCAAAGTCCAGAGTTGAGAGTTCAGACTTTGGGCTGGTCGTCTGCACTGTTGCAGAGAGCATGGTAAGAATCTTCAGGTAGAGTGTGAACAGCCATTGCCGCCTTAAATTCGTGCAGTGGGCAGTAGACGTCACTGCAGCCTGGGATTTTTTGGTCCTGTGGGTATAATCAATAACAGCTTCAAATGTGAATAGACAACACAAAAAGACCAAGCCAAATTCACAAGTAAAGCATAGAAATGCTTAATTACAAGCAACAAGTTATTGCAAATGTACAGTGTTTCAGTTACAATGCTATTCAAAATAAATCCTGTTCTTCCTATTCATCAAAGTATCCTTAAAATGTATCAGTTTCCACAAAAATGTTTTCAACATTGATAAGAAATATGCACCAAATCAACAGGACCATTTAACACTGAAGATGAGTAATGACTCATACCAACCTCAGGCTTTTAAAACTTATTAAAATGTTTATTTTTTTTTACATTTTACCTCCTGATTATTCCTGTGTGAATGGTCTTACCTGGCCAATATAAGATACTTTAACATAGTGCTGGTTAGTCTGACGGTGCTGGTACAGCTTCGAAGTGTGATGTCAGCTGCATACGGTGGCCATTTCATGTCAAAAACTCCCAAAGCCATGAGACATGGTATCAGGGTGGTGTCATGCACAGAGTACAGGAACAACTTTCTGTATCAACAACAAAAAAAAGGACTTTTACACACGTGATCTCCAAGTTTGACCACTGTGAGGCAGCACCTCTCAAGTTTTGTAATTGACATTCACTGTCTGAATTAAGCAGGTAGAGAATGTTACACAGTGGTTTCATTAATTTTTTTGGTCACTTAAGCTTTAAAGTAATTGCATTTGCAAGTTAAATTGTTAGATATGGATTGCAGGTGTTAATGAAAACATTAAAAGAAATGATAAAAGAAAAGATCAAATGTTCAAAATGAAGACACCTGTCTGGATTAGAATTTGTGCCTTGAATTTTGTCCTCAATGTTGGTTAGAAGTATGTGGAAAAGAGGACCCACGCACATCTGTAAATTCTGCCTGCGGACAAACAAAAGCAAATAAATATTTACAGAGATCTTAAACCATAAGCAAGTTTTTCATTCATTCTCTTCTCAAGAATCTACAGCAGGATTCATTGGCCCCTCACCTCTTACTGGGCTCATAGATGTGACAGATCAGTATCTACAGCTCTCTGCTCTATGATACTCCTCCAGTGCTCTAGAGCTGTAGGAAGTGGCAGGCCATGGGTCTAGGATCAATAATAACAGTACCGTATTTGAGAAACAAAGCCAATGCAGATGCATCTGTAGAATGTATCAGCAGAGGGCACTTTACCTCTCTGGCCACCATGTCATCTCTTATGAGGATGAAGTCGATATGTTGATGAGGATCAACACCCAAGGAGCTCTGGATGCTCTGGAGGTCTGCAGCAATGTCAGGGAGCGTGGATGATTGTGCCCAACGATGACTACAATAGATGCACCACAGTCAATCACAGACACATGATGTTAAAAGAACACGCAGACCTCTTGAGACTTTAGCTTATTCACTTATTTTTTCAAGATTTTGATTCAAATTTTGCTGGGTGGCTAATAACACATTTTTCTGTGGTGTGACAAACTCAGAACACATCCTTGATTTTGGCTTTATAGGGACTTTAACCTTTCTAACACATGTATTTACCTGTGTCAGCTGTGTTGTTGATGCCTCGAGAGAAAGAAAAGTGCAGAGCACAAAAGCACCAAAGTGACTGAAGTAGGGATGCACGATATATCGGCCACATTATCGGTATTGGCCAGATATATGATCATTTTTAATGTTATCGTTATCGGCCCAACAAGAATATTTAGCCGATATCTAAAAGCCGATAAATAATGTATTATTTCCTTGAGCTGAGGCACTTTAGATGTGCACTGTTCAACACACATGATGCTTTTAAATTGCTTGAAATACGATTGAAATCACTTTAAAAAAAGGAAAACAGTTCAATTCTGTCATATCGGCTACACAACATTAAAATAAGAACATCATAATTCTGTTTGTATCTTGGCTTTTAATGAGAAAATTCAAAAATTGTCAAAAAATTTGGATTTAGATTTATCGGCCAAAATATCGGATTATCGGCTTTCAAATACAGAGAATTATCGGTTATCTGTATCTGGCCAAAATTGTCATATCAGTGCATCCCTAGACTGAAGGATTGCCATAAAAAAACGGTATCTCTGGTCGTACAATGTGTATGATGTCATGGACATTTTAAAAGACTTTTTAAAGCAAATAAGTAACTCTAAAAAATCTAACACCCAGTAATCTGTAATTTCTTTGCATCTCCTTTCGAATACAACATTCAAATTACTAGACATCCTGAGAAAAAAACAGTTCAGAACCCAGAAGTTTACTGAGAGTTAAAGTTCTCCCCATATTATACATTCTCAGGGATACGGTAAATAAGCTAAAGTCCCAAAAAGTCGGCGTGTTCCTTTAAACCAGCCACAAGCTAATATTGAGCATTTAGACTACTATTCAAAAGTTTGGGGTCAGGAGAAGAATTTTATTTTATTTTTTTAAGAATTATTTTTTATTGTTATCTATTTAGCTAGCATGATTGATGAAAAGTTACGAATAAAGAAATAATTTTACAAAAGACTTCTATTTCAAATAAATGCTGTTCATTTGAACTCAATGAATCAAAGAATCAGTTTCCACAAATATTAAGAAGCACAACTGATGTTTTTTTGAGCAGCAAATTAGAAAATTTGCATGATTTCTGAAAGATCATGTGACTCTGAAGACTGGAGTAAAGATACTGAAAATAAAGTTTTGCCGCCACAGTAATAAATAATTAATAAAGAAGGTTAAATTATATTTAGGAACATTTAGGAATAAGTACTTCTTCCAATTCTTGGAATTTGAATATTTTTTTAAAAAATAAATATATATTTTATAATTATTATTATTATTGACCAACTAATAATAATATGTCCCAATTAACTTTCCATTGTGAGCTATAATTCAGTATGAATGGTTATATGAAGTTGAATTCTATTCATCATTATTATCCAAATAAAGCAGGTTTTACCCCATATGCAGCTTGAGCAGCTTGCATCCATGATAGTTGGGATAGAGGACTTCTTCTCTGCCTTATCAGTGAGGATGGACACAACACCTTAGAATGGGAGAAAATCAAACACGGAAAGGCAAACACAGGAGTATGTAAAGCTCATCTCATCCATTACTCAAGCAAACCACACACTTACACCTTACCTGCTTGTTCCTGTTGGAACAGTCCTGCCACCAAACACTTAGCGGACTCAATGGTGCGTACAATGTTGGTAGAGCGAATGCTGTAAATCAATGACAGATAGTCACTTTTACTCATTTAGCTTAAAGGGTTAGTTCATGTAAGCTCATGTCCATTAAATAATATGAATAGATTCAATTTTTTATTTTAATATTTAATTAAAGTTAAAAAAATAAAGTTTGTTTATTACGGTAGTTAACTAATGTTAACAAATGAAACCTTACTGTAAAGTGTTACTGTTTTTTTCTCAATATGATACAATTTAAGGTGTCGTTTTTGTCAGTAGTGCCAAAAAATATATATATTTTAATACAGAATCGTCACTAGCACTCACGTAAACTTCTTTAGGGTTGAAAGAAGGTGTGAGAAAGTGCTCTTCCTGTATGTATTTCTTTCGTAACTTCACTCCAAGATCATAAAGCTGTTGCATGCCCACCGTGGTCAGCTGACCTGGATAAGTTCCACCCTATGGAAGTAGGAGCCAAAGTCAGTATCATTACTTTTTTTAATATGACAATCTGGCACAATTTCCATCTAAACATTTAGGTATGCTAATGTTTACATGATGTCTGACACTGTCATTTACCATCAATCCAAGCACTCTAAAACGCTACATCTCGGAAAATGACACTATATGGCCAACGGCTATGTGGACATTCAAACAACGCACCCATACAGTATGTTTGCGCAATTCATTTCTAAACCATTTGGTTTTTCATTTTCTACTCTTCATAGAAACCTTTTATTATACGTTAGAATGTGCCTGCAGAAATTTGCTCCCATTCAGGTCTGAACTTTGTTGCAGGTCAGTCAAGTTCTTCTACACCAGACTCAATAAACCTTTTTCTTTTTTCTGACCTTGCTTTGTGCACAGGGGCATTGTCACGGTGGAGCCTTCGCCAAACTATTGCCACAAAGCTGGATGCACACAATTCTCTAGAACAGGAATGGGCAACATCAGTCCTGAAATGCTGCTGTCCTGCAGAATTTAGCTCCAACCCTGATAAAAGCTAACCTGCATGTCCTGTAGCCATTGATTAGCTTGTTCAGGTGTGATAGTCTTGGAGCTGAACTCTGCAGGACATTAGCACTCGACGTTGCCATCCCTGCTCTAGAATGTGAACATATGGAGTAGCATTAATATTTGCCTGCTCTGAACACACTAAACACTGGTTTGTTTTAAGACCAAACCTATTAACTAGAAAGATTTGTGGCCCTTGTTAAACTACTGTTACCATTCAGAAGGCAAACCATAAGCTGGACCCTTTCAAATCATTCATGCATAACACAGTTTCCATTGTATAAGAAAGTGTCAGACATGCATAAACACAAACCCACCGTCAATACTTTGGCCCTGTAGCTGTCCTCCACAGGAGCTGGAGGTCTGGGTCCCCCCTTCAGGTCTGTAACCGTATAGTCTATTTTTGTGTGAGCGGGCGCTTCAAGTAGCTCAGGGACCCATTGTGCCTAGGGGTGCAGAAACTATGCGTCATTCTGGATATAATTGGCATCAACATGTAGACTATTACAGACATATGACAGTGCCACTGTCTCTGAGTGAAAAAGCATGCTGTTAAGACTGATGCTGACAAATGATTCTGAGAACGAATAATGACACATTTTTGCATTCTCTTTCTTTTTTGTTCCACCTTCTTTTGTATTATTTTTCATTATCTGTAAACTATTATTCCTATTATTGAAAAGTTTAATATATGTTTAACATTAATGTTTTTTAACCCCTTGTTTTTTGCAACTTTGGGCATTGAAGTGACACTAATCAGCTTTCCTACCTCCAACACATCTGGTATAGATTTCAGCGCGTCCTCGCCCCATGTCGGAATAAAACTTGAATTAATTTAAGCTCGTATGGAGAGGGTTCAGCCTTATTCTTTTGAAACCAAAACGTTGACCCGAGGGCTACTGAACCCATCAGACCCACACGTGCCCACATGATGCACCTGAAAGAGGCATGAACACTTGACTTGACATTATTGAGAAGTTGACATGTCCTGTCTTGTTATACATGCTACTCCAGAAAACTGAACAGCACTTTACATATGAAAGAGTTCAGATGCAAAAGCCTCTAAATGCCATTTGAAATTTTCTTCTAAAATGACCATTTTTATCAAGCTTGTATATTAAAGTTCAGTAATCTCACTTAAATGACAATTAATAGGTAATCTTCATTGCCATTTAAGTGAAATTACTGAACTTAAATATACAAGCTTGATAAAAATGATCATTTTAGAAGAAAATTTCAAATGGCACTTAGAGGCTTTTGCATCTGAATTCTTTTCTAATAAATAATGCATAGAGCTATACTCAATAGTTGAAAGACTCATAGTTGAAACCTCAATAGTTGAAAGACTACATTAAATGTTTTGTCTTCTAAAATTCATTGGTCACAACACAGGATCATTTGAAACAAACTTACATTTTAAATAATTTAAAATAATTTTTAAATGTGGGGTTAGGGTTAGAATGTGTCAACTACACCTGTCATTCAGATCCGCTTATATATAGGCTATATCAAAACGTTTCATTTAGTACATTACATAATACATTTCCATAAGTGATTCAAACACAGCAACTGTATCATTCAGAAATGCTGCTGCCTGTCCAATCAGCAAGTTTCATACGATCTTACAAACTGTCAAATATCATCCAATAGTTTAAAATATATTAAGTAAAGTAAAAACATATAGGTGCACTAGAAAAAGTGTTTTTTTAAATATCACCAACCTGAAGGTTTCAGACGCGTTAAGTTAATTCCACTGGTTTTGAATTGCACTCATTCCTTTCAGTGTCAGGAAGCTGCATTACGCCGGCAAACGGTGAGGTGAGGTGCATTCTAGGATATGCAGTTTCATAATCTACCTATTTATTCTGAGAACTACCGGAAACACAATGCGGTAAAACTACATTTCCCAGAAGTCGTTTAATGGCGTAATGTTCCAATACAGAGCGACGTAACATAAAACGGAGCATAACAAACAGCAAATCTTTGTGGTGTCCAAATACTTTTTGGGGACAGTAGTGAAACTAAACTGTCTTAACACAACTAGCGTGTATACAGGGTGTAAAATATTACACGATCACACAGACAGTCAGAGGGATGACATTTCGTTATGTGGGTGCGAATGAGAGCCTGCCTGCTCCACAAGTCGAATAACGCCTACATAAAAATAGTCTTACATTAAAAGTGCAAAAAAAATGTATATAGGCTACAAATAATATACAAGGCTGCTAGCTGACGGTGTGCTGTATATAGCCGATTGGTTTGTAATTTTATAATGTGCACTAAAATAAAACCTCCATCAAGAATGTGTTATTAGTGCTAGGATATTTTATTGTGTACTGCAGTGCAAACAGTTCGGAGGAAATGAGACACAGTGACTGCAATCAAATGTGAGATTTAAGTGAAGTAAAGCATTACCCGTCAAAGGCAAGGCAAGGCAAGTTTATTTATCCAGCACATGTCATACAGGTAATTCAAAGTGCTTTACATAGAAGAAATTTAAATAATCAAAACAAATTAGAATAATTAAAACTGAAAGATGTTTGAAAGATTTTTTCAAAGAAAGATTCTCTAGAGTCTAGACCAACTCTAATCCGCCATAAATATAAGTCTTGTTTTTAGCTACTTGTAAAAATTACAAAGACTACATCAGGAGACTGAAAAATAGGTCAAATGTTTGAGTAGTCAGTGAATTCTTTACTTGAATTCTGAAATCCTCTGACAGATATTTAGAATGACCCTTTGTGAGAGTATTATTGGAATAGGCCTAGGCCTACTGAATGCAGGTCTACATATACAGACTATAGACTACAGACTAATCTAAGTGCTAAAGTGATACAAACAAACCCATTTGAAGAATAAAAATGATTGTCTTTGGGCTAGTAATGCCATTGCATATGCTGAATTCAAATGATTAATAGTTTATGCTCTGTTTGCCCTATAGCCTTCTTTCTTTCTTTTTTTTAATCTAAAGATATGATTTTCCAAGACACTTTCATACTTATAGCAGTCAATATTGAGGATTTTGGCATTGCGGTTAATAAGGTTAATATACAATGCCTAATGTCAGTTGCTAGTGTGCCTCTTGATATCAGGGGAGTGAGGTTTTACCTGCACAGCTCTTATTAGCTGATCTCCGTTACATTTACCCCCTAAACCTCACTCCTATCTGGGTCATGGCACCAACCCTCCAATCCTACTCCGAACCATCTTGGGCATTGGAAGTCAGGCACACCAACAAGGAAACTAAAGACTGCAGTCCCTAATGTCAGTCACATGCTCCTCTTGATATCAGGGAAGTGAGGTTTTACCTGCACAGCTCTCACTAGCTGGCCACTTTTACACTTACCCCTAAACCTCACTCCCATCCGGGTTACTGCACCAATGTAATCCCTCCGGTTCGTACTAACCCCGCTCCGAGCGGGTCTCGAGCCGCCATCTCCAGCATGGAGGGTGGGTGCGCAAACAAGACACTAAATACCACAGTCTCTTACTTGTTGCTAGTGTGGCTCTTGAGATCAGGGGAGTGAGGTTTTACCTTGAATAATAAGAAATCACCTCTCACTAGCTGCCTCTGTTACTTATACATCCAGTGCTATCTTGTAAATATATATTAACCTTAATGCCAACTCGTAATCAAAATCATTGGAGAGTTATTTTGATATTAAATTACAGCCTAATTACTGTAACAAATAACTTGAGTTTTAATAATTCATTCATATTTGCATCCCTTGTTGATTGCAATAAAATCTATAAAACAAGACACTTCATAGAATTATGTATTTATTTCACATATATTTCAGTAAATATGTAGCATACTCACATAATCTCTGTTCTGTAGTCATGTTATTGCTAATAAAATGTATAAACTTAAACAAAAAATCACAAAAAAAATCTTCTGTAAAGTGTTGTTTTTCTCCTTTTTCATTAAGATATGTGCTTAAGATATGTTTTAAGTTCATTAGTAATTTTTTTGGCTCAAAAACCATGTTTGATTGGAGTGTTTTGAATTACAGACCACAAAAAGATGAATAATAATTTATGAATCTTATCACTGTGCAAAACTATCCAGTGCTATCTTGTAAATGTCACCAATTTATTTCAGTAGTCCTCTCATCTTCCATCCATTCATCCATCCATTCATTCATCCGGTTATATCGACAGGCTTTTATTTAGGATCACTTGATCCCACCCTATAAAAATCTACATACACTTTAGCAATTACAACAACAGTTTCAATGAAACCATATTAAATGCTCTGATACAGATTCTCTCTCGTCTTCCTCTCATTATCCATAATCCTCTTATTCTTAATGTTATATAAAGCTACACTGTGTAATTCTTTTAGTTTATTCTTAGCTGAAAACACTTAGTTCTTTCAAAAATATATGTGCACATTAATGTATATTAACTTCATTCAAGCAATAAAGTAATCTCATGATTGTATAATATGCCATTTAAAATACATATGGGTAAGGGGTTCTAATGTCGTTCGCCATGTTGCCCCTCCATCTTGAAAGTGCATTAGCCAAATAGGGACATACCCATTAATTCAAGCTTCGCCTTTCATTTTACGTTTGAGTTAACACCCATGGACGAGGTCGAACTGGAAGCCATGTTAATCTTGGACTACATTGGTCACCGTAGGAGTTAAAACAAAATCGTAATTGAGAGGAACAGAAGCTAATATTCACTGGATGATCATATACCTTTTCACCGCTAGATGGGTACAAATCACACAGTGTAGCTTTAAGCCCAAAAACTGAAATATTCCATCTCATAGTACCAACACACATACTTATACGCAAATAAACATACACACATATCACATCTATCTCTCATCTTAAGGCTAGTTCACCCAGCTTCTCTTCTTCTGGGACATCCTGTAACCCAACCTACACGGCCAGATCACTTTGTTCTGACCCGATTACGTACTCAGTACCACTGGTCTTGCTCAACCGGCGCTTGTCTCTGGAGAATCCTGGTTGGGAGGATGGCGTGGAGAGGCGTTAGGTGTCATCTCACCCAGGACTCGAGCATCAGGGCTTTCGTAGCTCATCTGCAGGAAGTCCTCAGCAGGATCCAGGTCATCGTGGCTGTGATGATGCCGCTCGGTGGCCATGTTGACGGAGTTCTGCTGGTGGGCCAGGTGGTTTGTGAAAGGCTGGCAGGTTTGATGGATGTGATGAAGGTGGTGAGAATGAAGATGTGGGGGTGATGTTGGAAGTTGGCTTGTTGCTAGGCACTGGTTGAAATCTGGGGGTGGGGTGCAGGTTTGGGAGGGACGTGGCTGAGCGGTCTCAGGCAGTTCCATCGGAATACTTGTCTTGCCGGGTTTGACAACAGAAACAACTTTGCTGTTTTTGCTTTTGACGTCATTAGCATGTTTGACGGCGTATTTTCTAAGACATTGCTTGCACTGTTTCCATCCTAGGTAATACAGCTCTAGCACACTGAGGAGCAGGGAAACAGCTGCCACCACCAGCATAAACACAATGAAGACATTTTTTTCTGTTGGACGGGACATGTAACAGTTCACTGGGTTGGGGCAAGGTGACATGTTACAAGGATAAAGAGCATTCAGGAAGATGCCGTACATCATATACTGGATCACAATGAAGGTCACTTCCATGACCAAGCGTATTATAAATACTCATGACGTATGTCTGCAGCAGCGCTCCCTTCAGGCGGAACTTTGTCTTTGTATTTTCGACTTTCTCTTTGTGTTCCAAATACTCTTTCTCTCTCTTCCCTCCTCACCCTTCTCCTCTGTCTCCCTCAGCTTTCGCTTCTCCTCCATGCGAACGATGTGCATGGCATGGCCCATGTAGATGAGGGATGGTGTTGATACGAAGACAATCTGCAGCACCCAGTAGCGGATATGGGCAATAGGGAAAGCTCGGTCATAACAGACGTTTGTGCAACCGGGTTGTAATGTGTCGCACATGAAGTCGGACTGCTCATCGCCCCATGATGACTCCTCGGCCGTGCCCAGAACAAGGATACGGAAGATGAAAAGCACAGTTAACCAGACCTTCCCCACTGATGTGGAGTGCTCCTGCACCTCCTCCAGAAAATTACCCAAGAGACTCCAGTCCCCCATCACTCCACGGCAGCACTACTGAGGCAGAGAAAAGAGAGGGAGAAAATAAATACCAAAAATGAGACTGGCATCAAGATCAGTTTTAGCATGTTGTCAAAAGTCACGCATTTTCAGCTGTTTTGAAATGGATGGATGATTATTACGGCTGAATATAATGAAAGGGGAGACTGAAGCTGCGTCCCAATTCAGAGGCTGCATCCTTCAAAGGCTGCATTCGAAGGCTGATTGCATCACATCGGCGCAGGGAAAGGCTGTCCCAATTCGAAGGCATCCAAATGCTTCCTTCGTTTCCCGTGCAGAAAGGATACAACACCAACAGATGGATCCTTCGCGGCATTGCCTTTCCCAAAATTCATTAGGCATTTTTTTTAGAGAAATTTCGAATTACACTTTTAAATATAAGTATTGGGTTTCCAGCTAAAATATCTAATGATACTAATGTAAAGATAAATAATAAAACTAATTATAAAAAGTAAAATAAAAGCCATATCTTACTAAGATGCGATTTTATATATAGAGTTTATGCTCTTCATTTATTATTTATTATTATGTCTGTCAAGCCTCTTTTTATTATTTTTTGTAAAGACCTGAAATGTTACTCTTCTTCTTCCAATAATGCCAAAGCTTTAAAGTCTGTTACGCTGTGAAGTATAATATTTATGCTTTTTTATAATGAAAACAAAGGGAGTCATGTCATTTCTCTCTCTGAATTTGTTTTAAATTGTTTCCCCTGGCTCAAATTTATTTAAATGTATTAATTTTATTGCTTTTTACTTTACTTTCTTTTACTGGCTTTATGTATACTGCTTATATTTGTTCAATAATGTAGTCTAATATTGTTTTTTTCCTCTAGCAAAAAGTATTTATTTATTTAATCAGTTAGTTAGGTAGTTAGTTAAAAACGGTTTATACATAGTGTTCATGTACGTACTTTGTTATTCAATAACAAAATTAACGTGTCTCCTTTTGCATATAACCAATCACTGTGAGAGAGGAAACCCACAAGCCAATCAGCTTTTAGAATCATTGTTGTCTGTCATCAAGCCTCCTTGTGGTTTACAAAATGAGGAGAAATCTTGATTATCGAAGACTCTCAGAACAAGTGAGACTAAACATCATATTTCCATGATTTCCCACAGTGAAGGAGTGGAGGATGGATGCATGTGAGTAGATTTTAGATGGAATGTGGCCCTCCTTAGTCTGCAGATGGCGCTGCTCTGTTGGTTATTCCCTGATCTCAAAAGTCAATTTAATATGGTCCCTGTATAAGGGACGTATCAGATATTAAACCGATAATAAACAGATACTACACTTGATCTTAGCCATAAGGCAGATGTAGCTATGCAGGGTGTCACGCATTGAGAGTGAGAGTCACTCATTTCGGTCTTATGTCACTAACTCTGCCACACATTTCTAACACGGAAAAAATATTTTATAAAACATTTAATATGCCTGCAGTGCCCAAAATGTATCTGGTCGCCGAAGCAAAATCAAGCACGTCTCCCCTGAAGTTCTAAGTCGAGCCTGCCCAATCAAAAATAAATAAATAAATAAATAAATAAATAAAAGTAAAGGGGCTTCACAATAGCCAATCAGAAAAGAGCACTATTGTATCTGGGTAAGATTTAACGCAACAACCAATGACAAAAAAGCTTATCCTGGAATTGTTCACATGGTTCTGCTACAACATCTTCCGAAAGTTCAGTTTACTCACTGAGGAAACCACTGGAGCTTCGAGCATCAGCACAAAGTAGGTCATGATTTAATGTTACAACAAATTCACAACTTGTTTGACACAAACAATGATAACTTGACTGCTGTTAGAGAATGATTTCCTGGTAATTAGCATCAGTTTTTCATGAGTGTCTGTAACTTAGCCAACAGTTTTACAGCCTGTTTACTGAAAACACCTGCTCAGAACATATTTTCGTTATCACGCGATGACTGACATATATTGTCACATTATAAACATCTCTCTCTCCAAATAGGCTTAATAATTTTATTAGCACTAAATAAATTAAAGTGTATTGCATAGTTGATGTTATAGTTGACTTTTAAAATCAAGCCATATTTTACAATTATATCCTGGCCATGGATTCATTGCATCTTCTTTCAAAGATGTAAGTTAAAAGCAATTAAGCATCTTCTCATCCTCCCTGAGAGGAGAAGCCCTTAAAAAGGCCAGGTTAGAGGATGCTGGCCCAGAGCATGGCGAAAAGTGTAGGCCTATTAGATAAAGGAGTCCAAAAAGGCAACAAACACTTACAATAAACAACACCAGTCATAATATCTCTCTCTCATATCACTATTTGGGTGCAATAAATAGATCAAAATCAAACTAGCTGCAATCTTATACTGTTTCGATCTTCATGTGCCTCTCCATAAATTCCCTTACATTAGTGATCCCATCTAATTTCTAAACCCAAAACTGACGTCTTTTTTTGTCGTTGTTTATTTGTTTTTGTGATGCACTTGCATTTTTTCTAGTGGTTTCCCAATCTGTGTGTCATATTGTATGATTTACAGTTGGGCGAGAGAGGGGAGCACTGAGACACAGGGGTGAATTCGGTTCTAATTCTGGTCTGGCCTGCACCATTTTTAGGTGGGATGGGAACAGGTGGTCTTGGCAGGGTAGAGCAGGGCAATGTGATGCCAAGGGCCCTGAGAACTGTTCCTCTGAATGACCCTGTGCAGGCCAAGATAGGGTGATCATTTTACCACTCTGGCAGCTGCCCCACATCACGTATGCCAGCCTTCTTGCTTCTGGAATTGTCCCTTTGCTGACTGATGTGTCTTTTCAGGACACTGTCTGCAGGGACCCTAACTTCTCTATCACAGAGACAAATCAAACGAGATGACAGAGGTCACTGTTCCTCTGTGTGTAGTACTGGCAAATATCGGATGTCATTTAAAAAAACAACAACAACAAAGAATATTCAGACAACTTGTCGTAACCAGCTGAGAAAACCAGACTTTTTTCCAGACTTGCCTCCAGAATATGTCTGCTGAAATTTCAGTTCACAAGAAATACCACCCAGATCATTTATTATAGCTTGTCAGTTTTCTGCCCCTTTTTGGGGTGAAAACGCTCAGTTTGTGTGTGTCTTTTAAAGAAAATTTCCTTCTAAGAATATTTTCTTATAAGTGTTTTACTTCCTGCTTCGTGATTTTGCGTCTGAGTAAGCAGGAAGTCACATTTCATTGAAAGTGTAGAGACTACACACTTAGCTCCTCATTATTCAAGGGTGTGGGACGCACTCACACCTACAGGCCTATTACAGATCAGTGGGTGGGACTTCACTTGCAGAAACTGAATCAAATATTCAGCCATCTTGTTTGGATGCTAAGCTAACAAGCGCTGTGGAGATAGGACGTCATGTAATGACAGAATAACATGAAACATGATATTGGAATGAAGAAGGATTTTGAAATTCTGCTGCTCTCTTACTCGAGATGTCGTGGCTATCTTTACGAGCCGCAATATAGTGAAGAGCAGCTGAGGCTGACGGAGGAACAGGAGGCGGCTGCCTGTCGCGGTCGAGAAGCCCGAAACCGGCTCGCAGCCTGCGGACTGCTGATGCCTGTGCTCTTGCTGTGAGCTACGGACACAGATAGAGTCCATCTGCAGAGATTCGGACGGACTGGCGATTTCTCCTGGATGAACTCTCTGAACCAGACGAGCACAAGACGTTTGTGTTGTGATGTGAACCATCGATAGTTTCGTCTGACTGAACGTCCAGGGATCATGCAATAGTACACCATATTTAGAAAGAAATACAAACGAGTAGTAATTCACTAATGAGTTCTGCCAATGTAACGTTAACGGGTTCGTTATTGTGGGAAGAAGGAGGAGGGAATCGGCGAAACATTTAAATGAACAAACAAAAACAAAAAGTATAAGCCAGCAGCCCCTCATTGACGACTGTTGTTCTACACACAACAGAAACAAAACACAACATAAAATCAGGCCTGTTTCTCTATCTGCCGTTATGTGAGAGGAAACGAGTCCTGTCGGTGCGTCTCTGTTTTTCATTATCACTTCAAGCCACCGGCCTTGCGCCATCCTCTCGCGCCTGCTCTCACGACCCCTGCTCCTGCTCGTCACAGCCACATTACTAGAAATGTTGTGTGTTAAATGAATTTTAAACTCTGGTGGCAGCTGACGCTTGAGCCTTGTTGACTAAGAATGATTTCTCTGATGTGCCGCGCAGTTCCGGATTAGTGGGTGTGGCTTGCAGAGCTGTGCAATGTGGTGCATTGTGGAAGTTGTTGTCTACATACAAATGCGCTCTTTGGTAAATTCTACTGCTTTCTCGGTCAAGAGGGCATCAAATTTCGAAAAATGATTTTACATTTCAATTACATATATGATCCACTTTCAATAAAGATGAATGTTGAAATGGGTGAAATGATAGGTCCCCTTTAAGACTTTTAGATTTTTTGAATATTTTTTATATTATTAAGTTGTAATAAGGCCCGTTCACACCAAGGATGATAACTATGATGATAAAGATTTTTTCTAAACATTTTTCTGAATATAAAGAGATAGCAGAGTTCCACACCAAAACTATTATGATAACAGTAGTATAGTAATGACGCTTAGCGTTTTTGGTGTGAACTGGTTTTAATTGGGATAACTAATTTTTTTTATCATTTGCAGTTTATGGAGGTAACTTATACCTCAATAACTTTTTTCAGTAACTGTTGAGTGAAAAGTATTTTGGTATAAAAAGCCACCATGTTGTTAGGACCAAAGGGCAAAAAATGATTAGAACAACTTATTTTACCTTTTTCCTTTTAAACTAAATTGTTCTATCAGTTTTTAATTTGGAAAGTATATTTATTTTAGATATTGTGAAAGCAAAAACAAACACTTTCAAGATATGCTTTTCATACTGCATATTCTATATTATTTAAATGAAGTAAATACTAGACAAGAGTGATCTCCTTCAAAAGTTTCTTCCTCTCAGAGGTGTCAAATGTGAATTCAGGTATAAGGCAGTATATTATTCATAGACATTAACATTAACACTGTCCAGTGTTGCTCCGTTTCCCAAAATAACATCAGTGAGCGCTGCCTCATTTCCGTAAATGCCACTCCAGTCCAGCCGCATCATTCCGCCCTGAAATAAATCACTCTTAAATTCCAGTTATTCCGTAAAGCATCTTGTATGTCTCTAAATTGATTTTGTTAATCCTAAATTAAATTCTAACAGCTTGAAAGTTGTTTAAGCAATGCAACAAGTGTGTTATTGTGTCTTTTGCTGTGACACAAACACATTGATCTTTTCTCAGGTTCTCCACATACCTTTTTTAGTTGTTTCTTTAGCGCCAGTTAAGGGTTCCTCTGAAAAGGGGTTTCAGTTTAATGCTATTTACAGGATCATGTCACTCAGAATACCCATTAAACCTCAAATGTTTAATGATCTGCAGCCACATTAGAAAGTTAGCTTTAAAGTTTAAGTGTGTGTGGATTAGTATGTGACTGCCCTCTCACACCCTTCCTGTATCAAACCCTAGTACTGGTACTGATCTCCTAGAATGGACAAATATGGACTGGCAGTTTTAAAGGAGGCCCACCTACTTTTTTAGCAGATGTAAAATAGTAAAACTGTCTAAATTCCAATTAATGTTAGTGAAAGTTAATCCAGAAACAATAAAGAGAGCACTAATAAAAAAATAACAACTGGACTAAATAAGCTTATTTTGTTGTATATTTATTGTATTAAATTGGCTTTATTATTATTATTATTATTATTATTATCTTTATGCATTTTTTTATTATTGTTTATTCTATTTATTTTGGGAAATGTGAACCATGTAGTTTATATTCCAGAATATTTTTTTCTTTTTATATTTTTTTTTTTGTGAATTTGACCTAAATGTACTTAAAGGAGTAGTTCACTTTTAAAAAAAAACTTTTGCTGATAATATACTCACCCCATGTCATCAAAGATGGCCATGTCATTCTTTCTTCAGTCGAAAAGAAGTTAATGTTTTTGATGGAAACATTCTGGGATTTTTCTCCATATAATGCACTTTACTGGGCACCAAACGGTTCAAGGTCCAAAAGACAGTTTCAGTGCAAACTGCAAACTGTTCAACGGGCTTTAAACGATTCCAGACGATGAATAAGGGTCTTATCAAGCGAAACCGATCGCTCATTTAAAAAAAAAGTTTAAGTTTTAAAAGCTCAAATGGTTGCTTACTCTGTCTTTCTGTGTCTGTTGCGTTCATGACTCTCCGGTTCAAACTCAGTTGAACTCAAAATGAATGAATATTTTTTTGTGTCATTTGGTTTGAATTGACTCGGGGAAAGATTCGTTCATTTTGATGAATGAGTTTGAACAGGAGAGTCACGAATGCACATCACAGAACAGAGCAAGGCCATTGGAGCTTATAAAAATTAAACTTTGTTAATTTTTTTTATTTTTTTTTAATGAGCAATCGTTAAATTATCAGCAAATGTTGTTTTTTTTTTTGTTTTTTTAAAGTGAACTACTCCTTTAAGACGATGAATTTTAACATCATTAATTTCCTGTGCATGTCAGTTAAACTGGTCTTTAAAGGAACACTCCAACTTTTGGGACTATAGCCTATTTACCTTATCCCCCAGAGTTAGAGAAGTCCATACATACCTTTTTTATCTTCGTGCGTGCTGTAGCTCTGTTTGACGCACCCACTCGGCATCCTAGCTTAGCACAAAGACTGGATGTTATTGGTTGCAGCTAGCATACTAATCCAAATAAGTGACAAAATAACGCAAACGTTTTCCTATTTACAAGATGTGATTTGTATAGTCACAGAAAAAAACAAAGTCACATGAGACACAGACATCTTTTAACCTTATAAATACTGGGAATTATATTCTCTGAAGGCGAAGCACTGCTACTTGGTGCCATTAGAACAGTGCCATTATACGCTCAATCACCCCAGGAACAAATGAGCGGAGCTAGAGGTAAACTCAGGACTGTAGCCTTCACCTTGCTGAATCAGAATTTTTTTTTTTTTTTTTTTTTGAGAAACAGTGACCACCCTTGGCTACTGTCTGTGGGTTCATTGTGTAAAAAAAAATTGCCTTGTGCTATTACTTTCCCCTTATTCTTGCCTATTGTAATGCAATTATACTATATTATAGGCCTATGCTGTTGAATAGATTTGGTTCAGCTAATAAATTGCATTTAAAATATTGATTCCTGTAATAATAATTCTTATTCATGTTCTGTGATATTTATTAATCAGGATGCGTTTTTGGTTGGAATTCAATGAAATTACCTGGTCTCCCCAGTTTATTGTCACAGCTCACACAATAAAGCGGACACCCATGATAAACTATGCTTTTCTATCTACAGTAGTAATTGTTGACTATTTAATCCAATTCTGAGCGAACTCTCTGCTCCTCGTCACGGTGCGTCTCGGTGCTGCGGTAATCACTCTGCCCAAGTAGCAGTGCTTCGCCTTCAGAAAATATAGTTCCCAGTATTTATAAGGTTAAAAGATGTCTGTGTCTTATATGACTTTATTAGTTGTACACTCTGTGACTATACAAATCACAACTTGTAAATAGTTTGCGTTATTTTGTCACTTATTTGGATTAGTATGCTAGCTGCAACCATTTACATCCAGTCTTTGTGCTAAGCTAGGATAGCGGTGGGTGCCGTCAAACAGAGTTACAGCACGCACGGAGATGAAAAAGGTATGTATAGACTTATCTAATTCTGGCAGATAAGGTGAATAGGCTATAGTCCCAAAAAGTTGGAGTGTTTCTTTAAATGAGCTATACTGAAGGGAAGGAGCAGTGGGAAGCTCACCGAACAATGAAACTCTAGTAAATAGTGTCAAATCTAATGAAAATTCAATGATCTGTCTTAACTATGTTCAGCAAAGCACCAGGCTTTATGAATAATCACACCCTCTTCTATAAAGCACTAGTCTGTTTTACAGATTGAGTTTCAATTATACACGGACACTTGACAAATGTGCATAGTTTATAAAGAAAAGCATTTTTGTCCATGATGTTCGGTGTTAGTGGATGCATGCAGTTTTTGCATTTATTAGTTTGTTTTAAAATCTAATCTAAAATCTTTTCACATCAGATGCTTTGGAAATGGCTGCCATTCAGTGACGTGAACTCAGCAAACCCGTGTGCTATGTTGTGTTGGCGAAAGCCTTTCGGAATGGCATCGGTGGAAACGGAATCTAAGACATATTAAAAAAAACTGTATAAAAAAACAGGAGGACGGAAATATCCATCTGATTCACACTGACTGGGCGATCTCTGTTGCCAGTGTGTGCTCTCTCAATTCTGTCTCTACATTTTCCTTTTTTTCCATCTTCCTTTTCTTCTTCTCTTAGGAAGCAATTTCAAACAATATGATTTCCTTTAGACTTGCTACTTTAAAGGAAACAAGTCTCTTAGGGTCTCCAAGTGCAAGGGTGTTTACTTTCCCAAAGAGAGCAAGAGAACGACACAAGATAAGAGTTCATTTGTGCTGATTATTTTTCATCTAGTTAATGCACAAAATCATAAAACCCCAAAAGCTCTTATCATGAGGTATTATGAGAGGTCAAAGATTGCTGTATTTCTTGAAGGTAGCAAACAATGGACTTCGGTCCACACACACATGAGTTTGTGGGATGAATGACAGACAGGAAGAACTTTCACCTGCTCTCATATGATTTTATTTGTAAAAGGAAAGACTTGACATTGGTCACTGACCACAAAGGTCATATATATATATATATATATATATATATATATATATATATATATATATTTATACCACGGGCTGTTTAAATACTCATTTCTGATTGGCTGGAAGGTGTGCAGTAAAACCGTTTAATGCACAGGTAGTTCCAGTCAGTTTGATTACAATTCGAAATGAATCCCGCTACTATAAACCATAGACTGTAAAAAAAACATTGGCAACCAACAGTTACGCTTGCAAACAGAGTGAGAGACACATATGAAAAAAAAAAACATTTATTTAGGTAGGCTAAATGGATGATTTTTGCATTTCGAGTGCTAGAACTAATGAGCCGTAACCTCCGCTTCGCGTCGGGTGGTTCTTTGCCTATATGTCGTGCATTAAAATCCTTTAATGCATAGCTAGCCATGGATTATCCCTTACATATATATATATATATATATATATATATGTATATGTATATATATATATATATATATATATATATATATATATGTATATATATATATATATATATATATATATATATCACCATACAGTACCGGTCAAAAGTCTGGAAACGTTACTATTTTTAATGTTTTTGAAGTCTCTTTTTTGATCAAAAATACAGAAAAAATCTATAACATTGTGAAATATTATTACATTTTAAAATAATGGTTTTCTATCTTAATATACTTTAAAATATGATTAATTGCAAAGTTGAATTTTCAGCATCATTACTCCAGTCTTCAGTGTCATATGATCTTTCTGGGAATCATTCAAATATGCTCATTTGATATTCTATATTAGCAATGTTAGAAACAGTTGCTGCATAATATATTTTGCAACCTGAATACTTTTTTCAGGATTAATTTATTTAAAATAGAAATCTTATAAATCTATTGTATATATCTATAAGTTACTATTTTTTAAATCAATTTAACATATTCTTGCTGTATGAATTTCTTTCAAAAAAGAAAATTTGGTTACAATTTTTTTTTACTTTTTTTTTTACTTCTTATTTATCAAAAAATCGTGAAAAAAGGTATCACAGGTTATATAAAAAAATATATATTAAAGGAGAACTCCGGCACAAAATGAACCTTTGGTCTAATAACACATTAGTAGGCCTACACGTCAACTGTTCTCTGAGATTTGATAATCGAATGTAAAGAGTTTTATCTCTAAAAACTGTTTAGAATATAACGCTATTATATGGGGGCATTTAATAAGTAAGAAGAAAATCGCTAGTTTATACCACTAACAAGCCTCAAAATAGCCCCACACTAAACACAGTAACATAATGAGGGTCCATACATGCAAAACGAAAGCATTGAGAACTTTGTAAGTGTTTACAGATCAGTTCAATTAGAAGATTTTTAATAAAGCAGTTCACTTCGTGTATACAGACAGGAGCCATCTTTGGAAAACAGTCTCGACAGTCGAACCACGAACACGAACTTCTGAACTGTATGAACGCGTTCGTGGTTCGACTTGTGAAGATTGTTTTCTAAAGATGGCTCCTGCTGTATACACAAAGTGGACTGTCTTATTAAAATATCTTCTTATTAAACTGTCTGTACACAATATTGTTGTATTTTGTATTTGCAATATTTTTGATGAAATAAATAAAGACTTGGTGAGCTTAAAAAACTTGTTTCAAAAACATTAAAAAAATAAAAATTAGTGTTTCCAAATGTATATACTGTAAATAGGCATTGCTTGACTTCCATTAAACATCCATTTGATTTGGAAATGTGCTAATGATTCAGGATCCGAGAAAGCTTCTTTTAAATTGTTTGTTAGGAATCGTCAGAGTTCCCTTAACCCTCAAGGATTCCTTTGCTGTTCTTTATGACTCTAAGGCAATGTCAAACATTCAATAACAAAAATAAACTTAGAATAACATGCAGCCTCGTGCTTCCATTTGCATCAGTTTAACAAGCTGGGAACATTGCCATCGACACCTTTGAAACATTCTAGTAGCACTTCACAAAGGTGCCAGGCACTGTTGGCAAGTGATGGCATGCTGGTTTTTCTCACAGTGATCATGTCGCTGAGGGCACACGGATACTCACACCATAAGAGGCTCTACAATGCCCACGCATAAGACCGACCCCTCAACTCTGAATAAATATTTATTCAAGCCCTTTCCCCTTAACCTGATGTCAGGGACTACCAGAACCAGCGTGACACCACAGACTTAGTCACATCTTTATCCCAATATAACCAGAGTTGTAAACTAGGCAAGACACAAAAGACAAACACTGTGGTTTATATGGATCTGATTAAAAGTTTGCATGATGTGTATCTTTTTTTTAATAAGAGGGATCAGTAAAAATTGCTTTTATGAATGAATAAATGCAGTTATTGCCACATAAATTAACTGTTTAAAAGGTTAGGGTTCGGTAAATTTTGTTGTTGTTTTGTTTTTGAAAAATTCTAAGTTTTAATCAGCAAGGAAACATTAGTTTTTTAAAAAGTGCAGTAAAAAGACATTTATAATATTACATAAGATTTCTACTTCAAATAAATGCTGTTCTTTTTATATTTCTGTTCATCAAAAGATCCGGAAAAAAACAGCCAACTGTTTTAAAATTTGACATTAATAATCATAAATATTTCTTGAGCACCGAATCAGAATATTAGAATGATTTCTGTGACACTGAATACTGTAATGACTGCTATAAGTTCTATAAGTTCCTATAAGTTCTACTATAAGTAGAACTATAAGTCCACATCTTTGGAATAAATTACATTTTAAAATATATTAAAATAGAAAAATAGAACAGTCACTTAAAATTTTAATAACATTTGACAGATATTGACAATATTATTGTCTAGTAAAGTTATTTACTATTTTGTAATATATGTAAACATCTGTTATGAAGCTTCTTTAGCACATTTAGCACAGTACTATGACAATAATAATTGTGTGTGTGTGTGTGTATATATATATATATATATATATATATACAGTATATACAATGCATATTTTTTTTAAACAAAAATGCTAAATCCTACAGATTCTCTGAGGAGAATTTAAAGTTATGTGAGTAGAGGACAGGTGTATGTAAACTGGGCATACTGTATATCATGTATATCAACTTAATGCTTGAATGTCATAAACATCCATTGATATTGAAAACCATTAATCACCATGGGGTATAAAAATAGTTTTTGAGCCAATCAGAAGTTAAGATGCCTACTTGTTAACTAATTAAATATCCATACATGGTGTACAGTCACAGATCCATATTTCATGCTGTTTAGTTCCAGTGTCTGAGGAAAGCAGTTAAAATGTCGAATGGAGACATTAAATAATTGTAAATAGAATGTTAACCTGCAGTTTACATGTGTGGAGTGTAAAATTAAAAAGGCAATGGCACTTGCACAGAAGTACATGGAATAGATGGAAAATTGAATCAGTTTCTTATGGAGAAAGCAAACATCACTTCCAATTGAAACTAAACCTGTGCATGCACTTGTGTTGCTGGACTTGAACTTGTATACCAATGCTAAACTTGCGCTTTTAAAAGGAGTGAACAACTGTTTAAGACAGACATTCGCGGACTGACACAGGCCGCTTTAATCAATGGAGAGTTCAAGGATGAGATGCTGAGTTTAGCCATATGAAGTGAATCCCCCTCGCCCGAACTCTGCCCACTGCAGAACCCCCATTATACACACACTGACACCCGCACATATTAACACTTCACCTGCCATCCTTCATGTGGACCATGAAGACAATCCTACTCTGCTTGTCATGCTGCTAACTAGGTGATGTGTTTCCTTACATGGCAGTTTTGTTTTTCTCTTCACTGTCAAAGCAACTGTATTGATCAGCCAATGTCTTATTATCCAAGCCTGGCACCACTTGACATGTTGTCTTTTGCACTTTGTAAATATGACTTGTGAGTGATATGAGAGATATAATATATTTAACATACAGTGACCCATATTTTGGACACTTAAGGAGTGCATAAAAAATGCATTCGACAAGTTTAACACAAAAACATGGCTCAAAAATGTAGAGTTGGATCTGTGAAAAGTATAATGTAATTGCAGTTGCAACTTTTATACTTTTGAATTGATATTTAATTAAATGACATTCTTTGTAGGTTAATATGGACCACTGAATCTAATTATAGAAGTATAAACATTATATAAGTACATTTCTACTTAAAATAGAATAGGCAGACAGTTAGTCGCTAAATTACAATCAAAATCTCAATCCTTTATGACACTGATTAGTGCTAATAAGAAATTATCATATCATTAGAATGGCTGGAGATTCTCATTTCAAGCAACAATGATGTCATAATGTGCAAATGTAAGTACTTAATTTGAACCTCTTATGAATTATTTATGACCATGTGAAAAATTAATGTAGCAAAGTCTACAAGCAAAATCTTATAAATTTAATGCATTTAGTAAGCTACATTAATAAAGTCAGTGGTATTTTAATATTTGTTATAACTAATTTAAAATATATAATTGAAAATGTCCCCTCTCTTCCAATAATCTTTTGTTTAAAAAAAAACATTATTATGCACAGTACCTCAAAATCATGACACAAATATCACAATAAAATCATATTTGACCCATAGATCTCTTAAACAGTTAACGTTATGTCTAAAACTGAATTACCTGTCTGACTGCTGACTTGTGAGATCGTCTGAGTTTGCTGTGCTCTGGTCCTCTTCAGATGAATGTGGGCTCTAATTCTGTGGCCCGGGGTCCGGTAGATCGTAGCTCAGCTCTGATGTCTGTATGACAGTGGGGAAATACTGAGTGATGGAGAAAAAAGCCAGTGTATCGCTATAGAAAACCCTAGCAAGACTAGTTCAAATACAGCACAGGCCCCTTGTGCCTGTCCCACTGTGGGAATAAAACACAAGTGTGGGACACTGAGAATACTGGGCCATTTTAGGGAGTGTTTCAATCCCCCCACACACACACTTTTCCTTTTCCTCCTCCCCTCTCTTCCTCCTTCCCTCCCTCTCTAGTTGAACACCCCCCACCACCACCCAACAGAGTACACTTGGTGTATAAGAATACCACGGTGTAAAGAGAGGAAGTGAGATTGTAATACAATACAATAGTTGTTCTTCTCAGGCTGTTCACTTGTGCTATGATGCGTTGTGCTTGTCACTATTATGTGATTGTTGAAGTTTTACCCCTACCCTGATCAATAAACCTTTCCATTGCGAATAACCACGTCTTCACCATTCATGCACTTCCATACGCACACATGACCTCAATTTTAATAGCACCATATAATCGATAAAATAGTGCAGATTTATTTAGCATGCAAAGGCACACTGGTTTAAATCCTGATGTGATTTGACTAAAATTATTTCTCAATAAACAAAGGAAAATTTCAAATGAATGTGACAGCCAGTGATCACCATGGAAAAACAGCTTTAATATTTTGATAATTTATTTTGCACTATATAAATTGCCGTGAAGATGGGTAATTATTATTTTGCAAGATAAATGCAAATGATCTAACGATGCACTAAAATCATCTATTCACATTATTTGTAAATGAATCACAGCATGATAAATGCAAATACTTTTTTAAACCAAAATAATTGTACAGGATACAACCCAGGCTCATTGGAAAACCATTACTGTGCTGGCATTTCTGTAAAATGATATTACATTGCTACATACAATGCTTCTTGTATGTTTTGCAACCCTTTCAAAGTAAAATGTCCAGTGATTGGCTGTAAAAGCATGTTTATGCATTCTCATTATTAAAGGGTTAGTTCACTCAAAAATGAAAATTAAGTCATTAATTAAACACACCCATGCTGTACCAACCCTGTAAGACCTTCGTTCGTCTTCGGAACACAAATGAAGATATCTTCTGGGTTCGAAAATATCAGAAAGTCATTGAAGAAAATGTTTAAATATTCCATGTGACAGTATAAGTTTATCGAGCGATGAGAATACTTTTGTGCGAAAAACTAACAAAAATAACAACTTTATTCGACTATTCGACGAGAGTTCAAGAGACTTTCCACGACGCATGCGGCAAGAACTGCGATCTCGTTTAACTACTTCAGTTCAGTTCTCGATGCATACGTCACTATTAAAGTCACAATTTTTGTTTGTTTTTTTTGCACAAAAAGTAGTCTCGTCACTTGATAAACTTATACTTGAGCCACTGTAGTCACATCTAATATTTAAACATTTTCTTCAATGACTTTCTGGCCGTAAAGTTTCGATCCCTTAGGCAGCTTATGTAGCAGTGATCCACCTCTCAAATTTAATTAAAACATATCTTCATTTGTGTTCCAAAGACGAACAAAGGTCTTATGGGTTGGTACAGCATGGGGGTGAGTAATTAATAACTTAATTTTCATTTTTGGGTAAACTATCCCTTTAACTAGTTGCTTAAGTTAATACCATGCACATTACTGGGATATTGGCTGTTTATTAGTACTTATAAGCACATATTACAGCATTTTTCAAATATTGCCAGTGGGTGGAGTCTGGCTCTGACCAGGGGTTTAGTTACCCTTTAACAATGATATTAATTTGACTTTTTCTTTGTTTACATAATATGGACTGCATTTATATGGTAAATGGACTGCATTTATATAGCGCTTTCATTGAAATTCCACCTACTGTTTTAAGGTTTACAGCTCGATGTGACATCGAGACTTGTAACAAAACTTGTTTTTTATCAATTTGTACAAAACATAAAAATCAGGTCAAGTGTAATCTAGGATACGTTATTAAAACATTAGAATTGTTGCATGGGTTAATAACAAAAACAAGCATTTTTAAAAATTGCTGACATGTGCACACCAGACAGGCCACCATTTTGGAAATGTTACCATGAAAACAAAAATGCACACATTGTCACATGACTGAACCTGGGTGTTCCATAAATATCCCTTTTTGGGACTTCCTGGGTTGAAAGTGAGGTATAATGCTTTTAAAAAACCTTTTCAGATTATCACCCCAGTGTTTGTGACACCCACGTCACAGCGGTTTCTTGTATTGCGGAAGTTCAGAAAATATGTCCTGTGAGTGTGCCTAAAAGGTTAATGCTCTATTTTAGCTTGCTTGTAGAAGTCTTTGAGCTCTTTTATTTTGGCTCGGGTTTCACAAGTCACAGGACTCCCACCCAAGCTCTTTGCATTGGGTGCGCTATATCCTGCACGTTTACTAAAGCCATGCACATGATATGGAGCTGGTAATAAGCAACAACTGACAATTTACAAATCATGCATTATGGTAAAAGTGTTTTGAGGTCATAGCATAGTATTGCGCAAAGAAAAATAAGCATTTTTTAAATTAAACATCTGCCCCTGTAATCATAATTTGAGTAAAAACGAAAATGTTGTTGTGTTTTACTGCTATGCTTATTTCAGCTGGAAACTGCAGTGAATTGTGTATAGGTATAGCCTACATATATGTTTTTGGAGTTTTGCTAAAATGTAGGTACATTTTTCCAAAAGGTTGGCAAAATAGTTAAAGCTAAAACTAACTGCCCTGGCAATCACAAATAGTTTTTTATGGTATTTTCCAAAAATACATATTCCCAATATTCCTTTTTAGCTGACCAATATGATGCATTAGTGTAGCAAAAATTGTTGTACCAGTGTTTATAGGATTTTAAAATATTGTACCTGATCACATGATCCTTTTTTCTTCTTTGTGCAGGTGTCCTTCTTCCTGTCCTTCATACAGTCTTGTTTGGCTACTGTATTCCAGTGAGGAAGGAACTGTAAGGAATTCAACCAACTTCACAGAGACTAATTTAAACAGAAGCCTGAGCTGTAAGCCCTCTCTCTCATCACATCTCTTTCATTGCTTATTCTGCTCATCGGCTGAGAGCCGGAAGATATATGTCAGCTTTATATAATGGCAATCTTTTAGGTTTCATTCCTCCTTGCTCAAGGGTCTGTGTGTGTTTGTGGTGGGAATTCTGTAGATTTGAGGACTCCTTGCTGCTGGGTCCATGTGTGTTTGTCTGTACATACATATAAGTTTGTACAAATATACTTATAATAATGTACAGACATATGATAAATATAGTGAAATGGGCACAAAGCGACATGATGCTAATTTGGTGTAAGGGACACCAGAGGTTACTAAGGGCTCTTAATGACATTGTGTCATAGTGCACTTGCTCATTTAAGAAAATGGAAATTTTGAGCCCTAAAAGACACTTTGACCCCTGTTTTAAGAACGGCTACTTAAATCTTGTGCTTCTACCAAGGTAACCATAGTTTACTTATTCCCATCAGCTATCTGTTTTAATATTGAATGTACCTATCATTTCTTATTGGGCTCATCTAACACAACACCTCACAGAAAAGCCCTCAGTGAATCTGATTTTTTTTTCTAACTTAGTCAAAAATATAAAAGTCAAGAGACGACAAGTGGCTCTGGGATTTAAACATAGGGCATTAAAGGCATCATTGGCTCTCTCTTTCTACTTAAAAATTCTGTCATGTTTCATTTTGTGTTTAAAATTAAGGTTGCCATTTCCCCCAAACCTATCAAAATAGTTTTGAGCACCAAATGAGTGGAAATGATAAAGGAAATATATTTTAGTATCACAGAGTATATAACATTGATGCTGACATGGTCAGAAATACATGATGATTTGTAGAAATATGATGATTTTGTTTAAGTATCGACTATCGCGTCAGAATTTGAGTCTAAATAAAGATACTGGACTCTGTTGCTTGTACGTCACTAAGCAGATCCTCATTGTCATAACTGTTGAACATATGCGTGTTGTCTGTGGGGCCTCTGTGAGCATTATTAATATGACGTAGATAGTGCTTTGTTCCACTCGCCAGCACCCACCAATCACTTTTTCTAAAACAGGGTGACTGAGACATATGTAATGAGAGCAGTATTTGGGTGCGTACTAACCATTATAAAGTTGTTATAATTCACAAATATTCTGATTTATTCTTTTCGGAAGAACAAAGTATGTTCAATGTACATCTAATGCTTCTGTTTTATGTGTCTGTCCATTTCATCTTATGTACACTTACAAATAATTTAGTTAACAATCACTCTTTCCTTTTGGATTTGTCCATATATTTTTGTTAATGATATGTTTTTGTTAAGGGATAGTGAAAATAGTATATTCTGTCGTCATTTACTCACCGTCATGTCTTTCCAAACCTGTATGTTTCTGATTATATACAGAAAATATTTTAAGATGCAGATTATTATTTGATGCAGGAATTAATTTGGCCAATTGACAAAATATTGATATTGTTTTGCGGTCTATTTAGAGGGTTTCAAGCTAAAAAAAAACATTAATTTTCACATATTTGACATTTATTTAGCTATTTTACATTATTGCAGCACCTCTCTTCCAGTCTGTCAGTAATGCTCTGTTTAGTTCCTGTTATTAGGCACCATCCTTCCAAAAAAGCTCAATGTACTCTGATTGGCCAGCTGGACCAGTGTGTTGTGATTGGTCAATTGCTTCAAGCAAGTTTTGGAAATGTCACAGCCCCTAGCCCCCAACCATAACTGTAAGATTCAATTTACGAACACAACTCAACCAGGCCTCTTTCCTTTTTCTTTTCTTTTCTTTTTTTTTTTGCATATGCCTTGGGAATTGTGACGTATGTTCCCAGGAGAAAACGTCCTTGTTGGTAACCCTCGTTACCTGAGGAGGGAATGGAGACGTCTCGTCTAAGAAGTTTCCAATGAATTGGGATAACGCTAGGGAGACCAATTGACTTTGAGTGAATTAAAACAAGCCAATGAATATTGGCATGCAGGACTTGCACCGCACCCCGTCTGCCAGTCCGGGTCTAAAGCGGAAGTCAGCGCACATGCAACATGGAAGCAATAGAATCTCACGAACGTGTTAGTTGTCGCCCAGCCCGCAGCTCTACAGATGTCTGCCAGTGAGGCACCTTGCGCCAGCGCCCAGGAGGAGGTGACACTCCTCTCGGAGTGTGCCGTCAACCTAGATGGGCAAGGCACATCCTGGGACTCATAAGCCCGGGCAATAACATCCACTAGCCAGTTGGCTAACCTCTGCTTGGAGACAGCCTTCCCTTCTGCTGGCCTCCGTAACAGACAAAGAGCTGCTCTGAGGTCCTGAAAGCTTTGCGTTCTTTTCACAGTAACTAGACCGCATACGGGACAGTTGAAAGATAGGGCTGGGTCTGCCTCCTCCAGCGGCAGCGCTTGCAGGTTCACTACCTGATCTACAAACGGAGTGGTAGGAACCATGGGCACATATCAGAACACTTTCTCAGGACAATTGAGAAAGACCCGGCTCGAACTCCAGGCACAATTACGTCGACTGAAAATGCTTGCAGATCCCCTACCTTCTTTTAAGGCTTTTTAAAAAGCAGACTCGTTGAGCATGAAGATTATATACCAATCTTGAAGTTCATCCACTCAGAGGACACAGCCGGTACGGCTCTGAAGCAAAAAGCATATGTGTGTGCGCTCGCTTCTGTGGAAAAACTGTGCAACTACTGTGGAATTAGTTGTACAAAATTTCCAAATCAAGACATGCATCAAATAATTTTAGAATTTCCAATCATTTCAGTTTTTCTTTTTGACAGTTTATCACCCTTTACTATTCTGAATATGCTGGTATATGCTATGCTGACAAAGCTAAGGCAAAACAAGCAGAGATGTACAAAGCATTTTTAAAAGCACACTCCACCCTACAGAAACATGGCAATCAACACTTTCAAAACTGGCCCAGGAAAAGAAGGAGACTGACAGACGTTATTCTAAGAGAAAGGAGGAAGCTGGACGGGTAGATGTTCTGTTTTTCTGCACTGGAGCTGAAACATGGATTTCAGTGGTTGGACATGACCACTTAGACAAACACAGGAAAAGGAGTCACCCTGAGACATTGATCCCAGACATGTATAAAGTGTGTCTATGTATGCTGCTAATTTCATAATGAGTTCAGCTTTTATCAGATTCTCAACAACTAAAGACTGTTACTAACAACAACAAGGTCATAAGTTTGATGCCTAGGGAGCAAACAAACAGACACAGTGTTTAATTAATGCACTGTAAGTCACATTGGATAAAGGTATCTGCCACATGCGTAAATGTCAAATGAACAGCCAATGCAGTCTAATTTATTCTAACAATATACACTTTCATTTACAAGCCAATTAAGTATACAGGGTTTTACCTGATAGAAAGCGTGGCATGGTAAATTACTGAAATGAATTTGTAAATTTTATTCCTTTTTTTTCTTTTGTATTGTATTATTTCTGTGAAACTGAGGCATGGATTGAGAGAAAGATGGAGAGGGTTTCTCCTACCCTTTATCACATCCTCTGATAACATTGTTTTCTGCATTGGTCTAATGGTGGGATGAAAATATATTTTGAAGATCAGCATCCAACTTTTGCAGGAATCTTTCACTGACTGGCACTCACGTTTCTTCAGAAAATGGAAAAAATATAGGTTTTGGTGCTGCTTTGGTCTCATACATTCATACTAATGTGACTGACAGTCCAGAGCCTTTTCCCATGGCTTATGCATTTTTTTCTCCTGTTTATTCGGTTTTCTTTTCCATTTTCTCACAATTTTTCCCCTCCCTCATCTTCTGCATCATCCATTGTTTCAGCAGCATCTCAGCATTGGCCTCCTAGTGCAGTGTTACGCTACAGGAAGTCCAGCGTCTGCTTCCTGTCAGGTTGAAGAGAACAATCAATCATTTCCTCCTTTGACCTTGACAAATATGCTTTGCCAGTTTATATGCTTGTTTGTTTATAGGTTCCACATAACAGGGTTAGAGAACATTTACACATGTGAACAAGACAAGTGGCTCTTGTTGAATTTGGTGGCCACTGTTTTGCTTTATTCTGTTGAACAGCAGTCAACACAGATTTGCAAGTGCACTTCAATAAAGACATATTGTTGGGTGATTTGTAATGTTAAATCTCTGATTTGAGTAAAAGCTAATCACTTAATTTGCCAAGTTTGCAAGATTCGCAGCATTAAATTTTTTTAAATGATTTTATAAAAAAGGTCAAATATAGAGATGTCAGACAAACCAAGCGCTTTCAAGGTTCACACCAATATAAGCGCTATCAATAACTAATTCAAAAGCACATCACATTTAACATTTAGATGACACATAAGTGTCATCTTAAGTGTCATCAGGGGTGGTGATGGCACAGTGGATAAGACGCATGCCTTTGGTGTGAGAGACCCGGGTTTGAATACATAAGAAAATAATGCTTTCATTGTTTTTCAGTTATTTGGTTAAAACCAAAGTCATGTGAAAAATACATGATTAAACTTGAAGTGCAGAAGTGTGACTTAAGTGATTGTTTTATGATCTGTTGCTTACTTACTTACTCTTGCGCCTACCGCCCAACTTTGGGCATAGGCCACGAACAAGGGCTCTCCAGTCATCCCGATCCTGGGCCAACTTCTCTAGCTGCCCCCATGTGTGGCCAGACCTCTTCACATCTGCATCCAGGTCACGGCGCCAACTGTTCCTTGGCCAGCCTCTCTACTTTCCCTTGTGGTTTCCAGAAGAGGACAGTGTCTTACAATGCTTGATGCAGGCTTGCAAAGGGTATGGCCAACCCATTCTCCAATGCCTTTGGAGGATCTCTTCCTCAATAGGCTGCTGTCCTGTTCGCTGCCACATCTCCATGTTACTGATGGTGTTCGGCCATCGTACCCTTAGGATTCGTCTTAGACAGGTGTTAATAAAGGATTGTATTTTCTTCATGGTAGTGACTGTTGTTCTCCAGGTCTCTGCACCGTACAGTAGAACAGGCTTCATCACGGCGATCCTGATCTTGGTGTTCCTAGGCAGCTCAGAGGATCCCCAGACTTTCTTCAGCTGATCTTGCCTTTCCAATCCGCACCTTCACATCCGCATCTGTCCCTCCCCCACTTGTCGACTACGCTGCCGAGAAGCTTTCCACTTCCTCTAGTGCTTCTCCTTCTAGCCTGATAGGAGCTGTGTTGTTATTGTTGACTTTGAGGATCTTGCTCTTCCCTTTGTGTATAATGAGACCCACGCTTGCTGAATGAGTTGCAATGATGTTTGTCTTCTCTTGCATCTGTTGCTGGGTGTGGGAAAGAAGTGCCAGGTCATTAGCAAAATCGAGGTTATCCAATTGTGTCCAAGGTGTCCATTGGATGCCATTTCTCTTCTGGGCAGTTGATGTCTTCATTACCCAATCTATTACCAACAGGAAAAGGAAGGGTGACAATAGACATCACCCCTGTTTGCACTTGGAAGGCATCGGTAAGCTGTTGGCCATGTACCACTCTGCAGGTCATTCCCTCATATGAGTTCCTGATGATGTTAGTGATCTTTGCTGGTACCCCATAGTGTCTCAACAGACTCCAGATGGTCTGTCTATCCACGCTGTCAAAAGCTTTCTCATAATCAATAAAATTAACATAGAGAGGTGAGTTCCACTCCAAAGACCGTTCCATGATAATCCGCAAAGTTGTTATCTGGTCAGTGCAGGATCTACTCTTCCTGAAACCAGCTTGTTGGTCTCTGAGATGTGGGTCAACCGCATCCTTTATCCTGTTTAGGATGAGTCTATTGAATATCTTGCTTGGTGTTGACAGCAGTGTTATCCCCTGTAGTTGGAGCATGAGCTAAGATCACCCTTTCTTTGGGAGCTTGATGAGATAGACTCTGTTGGAATGCCTTCCTCCTCAAAGATGTTTTGGAATAGAGGATAAAGCATTTCCACAGTGGTCACTTCATCCACTTTTAGAACTTCTGCAGGAATGGTGTCTGGTCAGGCTGACTTCCCATTTCTCAATTGCTTGATGGCCTTATACATTGTCTTCCTTTGATGGAACACCACAGACAATAGGAAGGTCACAGCTGGCTGGCTGGATACTTATGGGTTTAATGGAGATGGTCTGTTCAAGATGCTCTACCCATCTATGCTTTTGCTGTTCTATCCCTGGAATAGCTTTTCCTTCTCTGTCTCTAACTGGCCTCTCTGATTGGCTGAATTTACCTGAGAGCTTTTTGATGTTTGTATACAGCTCTCTCATGTTACCATTTTGAGCTGCACATTCTGCCTCTGCTGCCAGTGCTTCCATGTAATTTCTCTTGTCTGCCCTTATACTCAGCTTTACTGTTCTATTTGCTTCTGTATACTGCTCTTGGACCTTGGCTTTTCTCGTGTGCGGCTATTTGTTCATTTCTGCTTTCTTCCTTTTCCTCTTCTGGATCTTTTCTAAGGTCCCCACTGTGATCAATTCTTTTTGCCCCTTCTTCTTGTTACCTAGCACTTCCTTGCATGTTGATGTTTCTACCTCTTTAATGCACTGCCATTTTTCATCCATGGTCTTTCTGTCGATCTGTTGCTGTAGGAGCTGGGCCTTTTTTGAAGAGTGTACTTCGACCACTTCTAACTTGGCTGTTTCTTTCAGAGCATCTGATGTCTACATTTGGCGTTGACTGGATTGCCCTGATCCATGATCTGTTGACATCAGATTTATTTTATTAAAATGGTTAATGGAATAGTTTCACCTATAAATGAAAATGGTGTCATCATTTACTCACCCTTTACTTGTATGAATTTCTGCTCTTGCTGAACACAAAATAAGATATTTTAAAGAATGTTGGAAACGCAAACCATTGATGTGCCCCATTGGCTTCCATAGTATTTTTTCCCTACTATGGAAGTCAGCAGGGATCTGAGAGTTTATATTATGTGTGAAATTTAAATAGCTTGACATTTTTCACAAAAGTTAAAGTACAAAAACCAAATACAATAACCTATTAAGGAAAATGTCTGAATGCCCATTGTGTGTCTCGTTACTTATTGGTTATCCAAATTCAAATGAACTAAAACAATGTGGTAAATACTTGGTGTTGTGAGTCATAACTTTCTCAAGAGAACTTTCAAAGAATGGTTTCTCTTGCCTTACTTTTAAAACTGAATCATTTGCACTGACCAATATAATTTAGTGATATTAACGGAACATGAATGACTCAAACAACAAAACTTTGAAGCACTGATTTTAATATTCGGCTCCCACACTACTGGCAGTCCGTCCTTTTTGAACCCTTTGTGGTGATAACTTCCATAGGAAATCACTTGTTCATTAGAAGTATTGAATTTGAGGAAAAGGAAGCTTGTATCTGCTAGTACGTATGCCAGCTGCCGCTCTGGTTCCCTGTCTCTCATTCTTCTCATATGTAGAGGCTGTTTCCCTAATTTAGGCTTATTACGTGCAGATTTGTCTCTTGTACGCAGAATGAAATAATCAGTAAAGGAGGGCTTTTTATGTACCAAAATTGTATTTTATTATTTTGTTATATTTTGTGTTACACAATGTTGTTTAAAAAATCAGCGAGCTGTGACCAACAATACAAACAGCACGATTGCAAGTGTAATATTACATTTATTCAACCGTAAAATAATTTTATACGTTTTTGATCTGCCAGCAAAAATATTTCCAAAAAAAAGTCAAATCTGAATCGACCATTACTATAGTTCAGTAGTCAGGGCTTTGATCAGGGAGAAGGACATTTTAAGGGTTGTTTCATTTGCAATGAAACATTTTAAGGGTTGTTTCATTTTCACGCTTTCAGTTCACTGATTTTAAAAAGTCTCTCAATGCACCATGAAAACAAGAGAGCATAGATGCTCACTATGTTCATATTTTCTGAAGCATGAAGCATAAATTATTAGTAAATAATACAAAATTAAATATATAAACAGTTACTTGATTAGTTCCTGGAGGATCCTTTTTTGTTGTTGTTGACAGAGACTGTTGAGTGAATGATTCAATGACTGAATGAATTTTGATTTTGAGAACATTTTGGTACATATAAGCAAAACCATTTGAGAAACACTGGATTATTTTTAGTGGACATCTATATTATTTGAATATGTTTCACAATCAGGTCAGTCAAGCACTCAGTGTAGACCTGATGATATCAACAGGTCAGTAGAGGTGAGGGTGTGTCTGGTCTGTCTAGAGGAAAAACGGAGAAGGCCAGGTCTTTCACCTCTATCCAAAATCAACATTTGTTCCTCTCTCAAACACAATTGCAGCTGGGCAGCGCCGGCCGTCGCACCCATCGAGGTGTTCTTTATGACCACAACCGGTCGTCCGGCACAATGACCTCAGCACAGATACCTGCTCCATACACCCATAAACACGGCACACGTAATCGTTCAAACGCACACTCTAATCAAGAGTTTAGGTTGGCATTGGCTGATGTCCGCTTGGGGTGAGTGAAAAACTCAGTGTGTATAAACTGAGCTCGGTGAGAACAGTTTTTGTGTACATGGGGGAAGTGAAGAGAATGCTTTTGTATATACTGGTAAATTAATTAAACAATGATTGGAAAGGTCCGAAAATATAGTTCCCACAGGAAGTGAGGCTCAGTTCAGGAATAATGAGGAGAAATGAAGAGACGCACTGGAGGTGTGAACAGGGTTGAGATTGAATGAAGGTGCATTATTTCACACTAAATTTAAAGGGATACTACATTCAAAATTGCTGTTATCATTTACTCTTCAAGATATTTTTAAGAATATGGGCAACCAAACAGTTAATGGACCCCTGTTGACTTCCATAGTATGGGAAAAAAATAGTACTATGAAAGTCAATGACCCATCGACATTCTTCAAATATATCTTCTTTATGTTCAGCAGAAGAAAGAAAAGCATTCAGGTTTCAGACTGATCTCATGAAATGGCGTATGTATGACATACCAATTCGTATCTCCATTTTTGGCATGCTTTCAACACGCATAATCGCTTTTCAGCGTATTTATGAACGCCGTTGACTTAACGTTCCATTATTCTAAATATACACCGCAAATTCCCAAGTGTTAAATTTACACTGAGATTGTGAATTATATAAAATCTGAACAGAGTGAACACTGGAGCAGTGTTAAAGTTAATGAGATAATTAAGTGAATAATTGAGTGATGATTGAGCATTATTGAAGACACCTAACAAGCAGGACCACTGAAGGAGAAAAACATTATGGTCACCAGTATGAACCATTATTAAGTCACCATTATGATGATCAGTGTTTGCTTTCGTTGGGCTCTTGACCCTTAAATCATTAACTTTATATTTTGTTTGGCTGCTGTACCTGAGTTACAACAGCCAGATGGTCAAATGAGAAAAGGTGACACCATCACGTGTCTTCAATAATACTCAATCATCCCTCAATTAATCACTTTTATCTCATTACCTTTAACACAGCTTCAGTGTTCGTTTAACACTCTGCTTAGAGTTTATATAATTCACACTTTCAGTGTTAATTTAACACTGGGGCATTTCCCTAAACCTACCCGTCACTAGGGTTAATCCCATTTATGAATCTTCCCCTACCATCCTAGGGAAAAAAACGCTTCCCAGATGTAGATCTACATTTTTCTTCATTTCACTCGGACATTTAACGGCGTAGACACACACGGATAGCTGCAAATGCATAAATAACACGGCACTTGACTTGAAAGTGCCGTGTATGTTTACGCAAAAGTCATGATGCGATGTTGCAGGTTTGGAACGACTTGAGGGTGTGTGAATGATGACAGAATTTTAATTTTTGGGAGAACTATTCCTTTAAGTTTAATGGTTTCTAAAATGTTATAGGCATCATTTTCTGTCCAGACACATGCAGGACAAACATAACTCCTTATTTGAAGACTTTTCTTTATGTCTTGGTCCTTTGATCCATCGAGTGTCTTTTTTAATGATGATTCTAGCATCAATGACCCTCCTTAGCATCTTCATCCTCTTTTCAGCAATGAAGAGCTGCTGAAGTCTGCATTTATTAATCTATAGGAAATTTGTAATGTAGACAGAGTGAGAAATTGCTTTGACTTGAATTTAAATGGGTGTATCTCTGAATGACGCATGAAGCTTGTTATAGAAATGTAAATGTCAAATTAAGTACATTTCAAAGATACTTAATTTTTCTCAAGGCAGGACGGTGAATTACTGGAACACACAAAGTGCATTGGTTTCGAAATACTTCAGTTTACAGTGCCATCAAAAATCATTTGGTCTCACATGTCAATGTATGAATGTAGCTTTTTAGATAAGACATCCAACAAAGTACCAATTGCAAACAAATGATGCCAGACTGCAAACATTTTTAATGAACTGATGTTAGGGTGATTTTAGTGAGCATGTAACACTAAATGTTGTCAGCGTTAGGAATTTCCAGATATAAAAGCTGATTTTTAAAAAATAAATCAGATTTCATTATAGGAAATGTAATGTGAGCAGCATTTGATAGCTGTGCTATAGCTTCATGAGTGTCTGCTGCATTGGCACAATGTGGGCTCATGCCTGACTGCACATGATCCATAGGCTCAATGCTCTAGAATGACATCATGTCTTTCTGTGTCATCCTATCACTATTCACTGGTAGTCGTGTGGCTTATCCTGCTAGTGTCCACTATATCAACACACAAACCCCTCTAGGGAACAATTACTAGGGTCTAAATTGCAGAGAATACAATAAAGTCACTGAAGTATTACACAGCATTAACTACCTTTAGATTTTCTTTACTATTATTACTATTGTTAATATTTTGATATAATTCTAGTTCCACCTGTTTATTGTTTCCCGTTAATTGTTTCCCTGTATCATATATGATGTGCAACCTACTATATCAATGGCAGGTTTGATTAATGGTGAGGGGGCAACATGTTATAGGACAAAAGTTAACATTTTGATGACGCATTTGGTATCATAATTTTATGATAAGTGTTTGTCCACTATGTTTGTTTTCAATATAGCCTTTAACACACACACGCACACACATAAGGACAACATAAGTGACACGGCTTCAGACTTCCATTAAGCAGTTAGTTAATCATGCTCTTCTCTTTATCTTGATGTTTGGTCCTTATGTACACAACAACCAGTCAAATGTTTATGAGAGATACTGTGCAGTATGGGGAAATGAATTGTGTATCTTGGAATAAACTCTCCGTCTATGTAGCATAAAACATTGCCCATTGACTGTCAGTCATGTTGTTTTCCCTCTGAAACTTGTAGCACAAACTGTTTCCCCTGACAACAATAATTCAACAGTTTAGATAAGTGCTAAACAATCCCAAACTTTAAATAAACCCATTCCCAAGTACAGGATTTTGCCAACTGTTTCATGTGCTCTCTATATCAGGACTGCCACAGTAAGAGAAAGTCAAAACATGTTAACCCCAAAACGCCAAAATAACGTCAGACTATACACATTTCTCGACTTTTAAACATTGGTGCTTTGCGTACTGTTTAAAATCTTGGTGTGAACCAACACTGACAAGAATGTGTCTGGCCAATGATTCAGCTGCGCAGGAAGTTTTTTAACAGGGTATTGTTGAAGTTTATCCATGTGTGTATGTGTGTTTGAGCTTCCTGGCCGATATCATAAATATGCCACTGCGCTGCACTGTTGCCCCGTTATCACAAAACCATTAAACCTTATGCCTCCAACACCCAACTTTCCTGCATGTGTGTGCCCAAATGCTTTATTATCACCATTTCCTAAGGCTGTCTGTTTGTGAAATATCTCTGTTGTCATAAGGTCTTTTGGCTTAAAGTGCAGCAACATTTTGTTGAAGATTTGTGGGTGGATAATTTACTGTGTGTATCACACTCATACAGTGAAATACAAACACTGTAATACCAAAATGCTGCTCCGCCTAACTTGAGCAACCATGTCATGAAGTTTGTGGCACAGTTTCCCAGTTCTCATTGCTGTACATGGATCATAAAACAGATCTAAGTTTTCACTTTCTCTGTTTTCTGCCAGCACCAATGCTGCATTTTTTTTGGTCAAAAATACAGTAAAAAAATAAATGAATAATGTAATATTGTGAAATATTATTGCAATTTAAAATAATTTAGATTTCAATATTTTTTTAAGTTTTAAAATGCGTCCCTGCGATTGGAAAGCTGATTTTTTTAAGTAACGAAATGCTAATGTTTTTACTGGCACTTTGTTTAAAAAAAAATTTGTATGCATTTAATACTAAAAGTAAACCGAACAGGAAGTTTGACCACAGATTTTTTCTCTGATATAGGATCTGATAAATCCTTACAGCATTTCTATCATGATGAAGTTGTCCATTGCTGTGGACCTCATGCCCCAGTTTTATTTTATTTACTTTTTTAGCGTGTGCTCTTGGTTTGGGCCTGTGGATGGTGTCCTGTCCCTCTGGCCCCTCTGGCTGCGGGTCTGTTGATCCTATTGTCTTCTGCATCAACACTCGTGGTCTGGTGCATAAAGGGCATCTAGTTAGCAGCTTAAACTCTACGGCAGGCATGAAAAGCAGCCATCATAGCCCATTCGCTCACATCTGCTCAGTGGTGCGACAAGGACGAGGACTGAGTTTGGGTGACTGGGGGACAGGAGTTCAATTCGCCCCACAGGGCACCAGGAGCGACGGACAGAACTGGACTGCATTGAATCCACCACTGCAAAGGTGACCGTTTGAGCAAAGTTCACATTGGCACTCCTTTTAATGCAAAAGATTGTATATGTATAGTTTTTGTCCTTTAAATTGTTTTCTTCTATGTCTAAGATGTACAGATGGCTTAGATTGTTGAATGTGAACCCATTGGTGATGTGTTTTGGCAATGGCATATCTGAGTCTTACAGTTGTTTCCTGGTCCTGTTTGTAATGGTCAAATGTCTAGTTTTGTTTAAAAAGAAGGTTTACAGATTAGTGAGAAGGTACACTTGGAAAGTATTTTTTGGGATATACTTTGGATTTGAAAATTTGAAAAATAGTTTTCAAAAAGTTAGTGATTTTCACTAACTTTTAGTGAAAATCACTATTTTTCAAAGTCACTAACTTTTTTATCACTATTTTGAAAATCCTGTAGAAAAACCAACAAGTGTATATTATTAATTTATTTAACACAGTCTCATCCCAAGACATCATATAACTGACGTCTTTTGACCATATGCCAATATCCGCCTTTTAGAGTCCCCTTAAACGTCGGTTATATGGCGATCCAGGACGTCATTCAAGCTGACGCTTTACCTTTAACGTCAGTTAGGTGACGGGGTAGGTTTAGGTCTGGGGTAGAGTTCAGGATCCAGATAAAGTCATTCTAATCGACGTTTAAGGGGACCCTAGAAAGGCGGATATTGATGTATGGTCAAAAGACGTCCCAAGACGTCAGTTATATGACGTCTTGGGATGAGACTGCGCTGATTTATTATGTATGTGTCAGGCTTATTATGCATCACTGGATAAAGTAAAAGACACTTGGGTTGCACTTTATTTTAACAGTATGTGCCCTCAGTGTTACTGGGTGATATAAGGTTATTAGATGGGTTAAGGTTAGGTTTTGGTGTAGGTTCAGGGTTACTTAGTAATTACCCAGTTATTTCCAATTACTACAGTCCAGTTACCCATGTAAATACTATGTACTTATTTTAGTAACTACAATTACTGGGTAATAACTAGTACCCTGAACCTATCCCTAAACCTGCCCCTGTTCCATGTACTTACCTTATTTTAGCCAGTACTTTCTAGGTAATTACACTGTAAATACACTGTAAGTACTGTACTGTAAAAGGAAGCGTAACCAGTATACTAGTGCTACCTAGTGTCATCTTGTTTCTCCCTAATTCATTTTTGTAATTCTTGTACACAGCTAATAAACAACCATGGGAGACTGGAGCTTCTTGGGTAATATTTTGGAGGAAGTAAACGAGCACTCCACTGTGATTGGCCGTGTTTGGCTCACGGTGCTGTTCATTTTCCGCATCTTAATTCTGGGCACGGCCGCGAGTTTGTCTGGGGAGACGAGCAGTCTGATTACATATGTAACACTAAGCAGCCAGGTTGTGAGAACGTGTGTTACGACGAGGCCTTTCCGATCTCTCACATCCGTCTATGGGTGTTACAGATCATTTTTGTATCCACACCTTCGCTTGTATACGTCGGCCATGCTGTCCATTACATTCATATGGAGGAGAAGCGCAAGGAGCGTGAAGAAGCTGAGGCTAGCCACCAACAGGAAATAGGTGAGGAGCGTCTTCCCCTAGCGACAGATCAGGGGAAGTGTTCGCACCACCAAGGAGACCAGCACGAAGAGTAGCAAAAAGTTCCGACTCGAGGGAACCTTGCTTTGCACCTATATCTGCCATATCATCTTCAAAGCTCTGTTTGAAGTAGGCTTTGTAGTCGGACAATACTTCCTCTACGGCTTCCGCATCCTGCCACTGTACCAGTGCAGCCGTTGGCCGTGCCCCAACACCGGTGGACTGCTACGTCTCCCGGCCCACCGAAAAGACTATCTTCATCATTTTTATGCTGGCAGTTGCTTGCGTTTCATTGTTCCTCAACTTTGTGGAGATAAGCCACCTTGGCTTGAAGAAGATCCGCTTTGTTTTTCATCGACCAGCTCCTGCTCAGTTGGAACCTCTCGGACCACCGGAGAGAAGCTTACCGTTTCTCTTGAACACCCCTGTCCAAAAACGCAAAGGCTATAGGCATCTTGAAGAGGAGAAGATAGACGAGGTTGCACACATATATCCACTAGCTGAGGTCGGTATGGAAGAGGACAGTTCGTCTCACCTCAACTGGAGAAGGAGCAGAAAAGGAGTCAGGAGGCGGTTATGCCAACAGCTCCACCTGTAGAGGAGACAATCATTTGTGATGAGACTCGACCCTCCTTCATTCAGGTCACAGAGACACTATCAGAGCTCCCAGAGGAGCTACTTCGGGAAGGAGATGAGGTAGACAGCTTAAAGACTCAGACAGCTTTACCAGAAGTACTGGAGGAGCAATCAGAGGGAGAAAGTGTGGAGGAAACATATTTGATATCACTTGAGGAGAGTCTGGATATAGATCTAAGAGAACTGGTCAGTAGAGAGGCAACTGAGGAAAAGTCAGTGAAAAGGAGTTTGGTAGATGCTGAGCCAACACGAGAGGAAAACTTTTCAGGAGCTGAAGAGATTGAAATCTCACAGGAATTTAGGGGAAAGGAGGATAACACCTATAAGGACAAGGGGTTAAGAGAAGAAGAGAGTTTACCTGATGTGGTAGAGGAAGGGACAGAAATTGGGGGGCTTGATGAAGAGATTGAGCCTTTTGTAAATGAGGACATTTTGGAGGAGGTAAAAACTTTAGATGATGAGAAGTTTGCTGGAGATTTGGG
>JAQIUQ010000444.1:0-16886 GCA_030378365.1 Hybognathus amarus
GGGTCAGTTTAGCTTAGCCTAAGTTAGCTTGATGCTAGGCTAGGTTAGCTTAGCCACCCAGGCTGGTTTGTTTACAAAAGTGATAGGGCCTGCACGATGCATCACTTTAACATCGATATCGCGATGTGCGCATCCATCGATAGTCACATCGCAAGAATGTGCGATGTCACTAGGGATCGTAGTTAATCCGTGATTCGTGATCAGTAGGCTGCGTGCCAGCAGCTCCCGGCCCGTAACGCTTGTGATTTGCGGATTAAATGCAAAGTTTAACCATCATCATAGTGAGAGTTTATCAATTTGCAAGTCCTGTCAGTTTAAACATCAAGCGCAAGTAGACTGGAACTTGCGCGCTGTTTTCCGTTTTCTTACTAAAGCGCATTTTTGTCCCGCCAAACTTGACCGGTGAATGATGTAGATGACGATGAGTGACTTCTGCGCTCGTTTAACTGAGAGAGAAAGTCCCGGTCGCGCGTGCACTCTCACCGTCTTCAAACTCTCTTGCTCTCCCTGCTCGTGCATATCAATGAATTGAGTTAACTGAATATCTTTGAGAATACATGACGGTAAAAGGTCGGAAGACCTTTTTTCTGAACTACCACTGGTTGTGAATTGCTGTTCCACACATTCAGATGACATTACATAAACCACACTTTCAAAAAAAAAAAAAAAAAAATGCGATCCGGTGATTAAATGTTTTCCGTGTTGACAGAAATCTTGTGCGATGTCCTAACCTGCCTGGATAATCACACAGCGGATATGGCGTGGTCCGTTAATGAAACGTCCGATTCGCGAACTAATGACTCATTTGAACCGATTCACTTTAATGAATGGTTAAAACAACTGATCTATTCAACACTGAACTCAAGAGACATAAATCGGAAACAATTTACAATAAGGTTCCATTTATTAAAGCCTATAGGCTTTAATAAATGGAATTTATTTATAAATGGATTAAAAATCCATTTATTAAATGCTTTAATAAATGGATTATTATTAATGTAGTTAACTATAGTTAACTACATTAATAATAATAATTCATTACATGTATATAGTGCTTTTCTCTGCACTCAAAGTGCTTTATATACAACCACCACTAATGTGCAGCATCCTGTTAACATAACCTGTTAACGACATTAGTAAACATTCAATTAATTAATATTAGTTTCTATGCGGATATACTCCATAACAAAACCGCCCCAGTCATTCAATGATTCATTCTTTCCAAATAGAGCTATTTAAATCATCTGGGGAAATTATTCTAATATCGCAATATATATCGCGGAAATATAAAATATTGCAATGCCATTTTTTAGCCAATATCGTGCAGCCTAAAAAGTGACATTACGAGTTAGCACTTACTGTGACAAGTTGTCATGGAGAGCCAGAGGGTGTCAGAGCAATTCAACAGTATCTGAAGAATGTCTGTGTATTTTACATGAATCATGCATGTTTTAACGGGTTAAAAGGGAGGTACTATACTTTATGATTTTCAAGAACTTGGTTGCATTAAGTAAAACGCAAATGTGTTTTGGCATTTGCTAATTTTCTCATGGAACTCTGCTCTTTACTTCACAGTCTTCTATTTGTTTACAGAGTAAGGAAATAGATTTGCTGCAAGTCAAAGCTTGTCTTGTTCTATTTGCTTACAGAGTAAGGGAATAGATTAGCTTTCCTAAGCATATATAGTTACGTCTCTCTCATGCATGAATGCTGACTTTTCCGCGAGTTACTTCTTTTGATCGTTTAGTAGCTTTCTGCTTGTAGAAGCAGCTAAAATTTAGGTGAATTGCATCAATCTAACAATAAAATTAAGGCCTTTACTTTGTAGAAGGGGAGCGTCGCCCAGGTTTACATACATATAACTCTGTCCTGAGCTGTCTTCGTCAGAAACAGGTTTACTTATACCGCGATTTTGGATTTCTTTTTTTTTGTTTGTTTCCAAAGCGGAAAAGATATCGGTACAGATTACAAGCTGCTGAGATGATTCTTCTGTTACACAGACTTACGCTTTAATGCTGAAGTTCCTGATACCAGTTGGGAGTCTAAGGCCTAACATTTTTTCAAAGTAGAGATGTCAATTCCCGCTATTTGTTTTATCTGCATTTAGGCAAGCCAGCTATCAAGATGCGTATTGCACGTAGTGTTTTAGTTGGACCGCGATGGTCAAGTGCACGCCTGTTGATTAACAGTAATTTAAACTCGGGTGATTTTACTACACTCTGTCGTCAAGGCAAAGTATGGAGTGGGTGTTTTCTGTGACTCTTCACTGTCGTGAAATGTTTAACGGTGCCGTTCTAAACAACATCTAGAAACTGTTTGTTTCAAAAGAGTCATGCATAGTCTGTCGGCCGTTGAGGCGTACATGTCTATGTAAGATTCCTTTAACTTAGTAAAATTCTAATTCTACAAACGCAGAGTCTTGCAACTCTTTGAACACCCATGTTCATCTACTTTTAAAAGTTCTACGTCCAATGTTGATCAAGGACCTTTTAGCAGAGTCTTGCACTGCGTTCGTGCAGTGTCTTCTGGGTTGCAGTTCAGAATAATTTGGGGTTTTAGGAATTCTTACTGAGTGGGCCTTCACGCATCGTCTGAGTGGGCTTTGCGTGGGGGCAGGAGAACCATGGTGACTGACGGGATAGGAGGAGAGGTTTCTTGAAACTGGTGTCCTCCTCAGTTACAGGTTCACTGCAAGTTCCACAGCAAACTCGTTCGGAGCCGGTGGTGGTAGCACAGGCCCTCCTGGGTCTGTCTCTGCTGGGTGTCTGTGTCGTGTCAGACACCGGTTGGAAAGTCAATGTCTTGTAGATTGTCAGAGATGTGGTGGAAGGCGGGCTTTCCCACCTCCCCCTTTTTCAGCTCTTGTGTTGTTGGCTGAAATGTGCAGACTGGTTAGGGGAAACTTGTGGTGTGTGTGTTTCCCCTTTTCTGGTCATGCTGCAGTCTCTAAGAGTATTGCAACTCTGTGGATCAAGTTCATGTTCGAAATCTGGTCTCTGCTGACCAAGCTTGTGAATGGTCGTACGAGCCTCTTGCGAGTTTTTTCGCAGGCCATGGCTTTCGAATCTCTTTCAGTTCAGTCTCTGCTCTTTGCAAGAGTCTTCACTTTTGTCGGAGTTTCTCGTGGATTTCTTCTCTGGTTCTTTTTTTTTGTGACAATGTCAATTATCAGAATAACCCAACCTCCATACAGGGAAGAGATAGCATTAAGTGCAGCGGGAGGAGCACAGGAGGAAGCAATCTGTAGTGGGGAGTTTTGGCCACTAAGGGTGTGTGTCCCTTCCTCCTAGTGGTCAATCTGGCTGACAGAGAGCTTGATTTGAAGTGCATTCAAACTGATTTAAATACAATTCAAATTGAGCAAATGCATAGGGGTTAAGTAACCTTTAGATTAGTAAGGATACAGTTGTAATAAAACCAGATCAAAATTATTAAAAATACTTTGAAATGGAAATATTGAAATAAAGCCATAAAGCAATTTCCCAATGGGAAATGAGAGATCAAATTTAAATAAGTGTAGTAAAATTACAGGTTGGTGTTATATTTGATGACAATCACGATTACGAGTGAGGGATCAGTGACTGTAACCAAAACAAAACCGACTGGGAGAGAGAAAGCCACTCAGGACAGTGAGGTTAGGTGATGGCCACAAGGGGGCGCTTTCCTCCCAAGTGGTCATCAGAAACTGTTAAGACTTAATTCTGAATTTCAAGTTCAAATGTGGTTTGAACCAAATTCAAAACAAGTGCACACAGTCAAGGCAAGGAAAATCATGTTAATGAAACAGGCTGTAGATTGCACATGCATTGAAAATTAGGGAAACTAGTTCGAAATTCAGTAAGGAAGCAGGGTGTTCCTGACAGAATTTTGAGGAAAGAAATGACCTAGCTGTTAGTGTCCACACGAGGGCGCTATTGCGTTCGTGGAGGGTTGAGTCGGGGCTGGGGTCATCTGATACTGGAAAACACTCAGGGGTGCACCCTAGTGTTTGGCAGTAGTATTACAGCCAGCCCGCTTTCAAATGTGATTGTTTCAGAGGACGTGTAGCGAATTACACACCTATTTTCTGCATAATCACGAATAGTGCGGAATTTAAATCTCGACGGATTTATTTTCGGTACTATATTTTACAAACATGTTTGACAGGATTTTTTTTTCGCTGCGCCGTGCGAAAGGGAAATAGGAATTATCCATCTGTTTCAAAAACTCCAAATAACCTTTATCACAACTACCGTTAATGATTAGAATGTTTTCAGTTTGGATTTTCTTTTGGTGCTATTTTTTTTTACAAACACGTTTGGCAGGATTTTCTTTTTTCGCTGCGCCGTGCGAAAGGGAAACAGGAATTATCCATCTGTTTCAAAAACTCCAAATAACATTTATCACAACTACTGTTAATGATTAGAATGTTTTCCGTTTGGATTTTCTTTTGGTGCTATTTTTTTACAAACACGTTTCAAAAACTCCAAATAACATTTATCACATAGCACTTATGATAATATGCGGCTTTTTATACATTTGATTAGCTAAGTCAATGTTTTTTTCAACCAGGAGCTCATCGTTTTTCTAACGATTATAATATAAGATAAGGCCTTTTAAGACTAGAGGAAGAATCTCGTTCAACTAAATCTTGTCTTCCAATGTCAGAAGAATCTCGTTCTGACAGAGGAGTTAAAATTATTAAAAATGTTTGTCCAGAGGTTTCTCTTCCATCTGTGTCAGAACAAATTTAATACTGAGGAAACTGCAGTTTACTTTTAGCAATTTAACAGTGACTAAAACGTTTGAACATTTAGCAGCTTGTTAAATATGCTTGGCTGAGGCGGCTTTCGTGCCCAGCTCAGTCATATCGTGAGTTCGCAAAGCGTTCACTCCGATGTGCGCGTGTAATATTAAATATTACATAACAATATTAAATAACAATATACACATTTGGACTGAAACTGATTTGCTCATAAACAAGTTTGAAGTGCTCGTTCATTCTCCACCATTCTGTAATGACTCTGGGCGGGTCTGATCGAGGGGAATTTGCATATCATAATTAACAATTCATAATTAATAATTATTCATACAGATTTGGATCAGCCCGGTCTTACATGTTAATAAATCCCTCAATGAGGGCTTTCTGTTAACTTTACTTATATGCATACACGTGTATCTCTGCACTTAACCACAAATTAATTGTAATAGATTGCACAGACCACGTCTTACAAGACAAGTAAAATTAATTAGCTCAAGTAATTTATAGAGCAGGGAAAACTTAATTCTCTGGCCAGAAGAATTCAGCATTCCAACTCCACAAAACATAACCTTTTTGGTATGTTTAGTTATATAAAGCATGCAGCGTTCGATCTTTCACTTCAGAGACTTATGTCATGAGCAGGACAGTGATTGAATCACAAATGATCATATTGAATTTATTAAAGTATTCAATAAGGCAACTAAGTAAGCATTTACTACGTTACAATGATACATGTATATACAAACATTAAACACAAACTAAGACGACGCAGGGCGTTAGACGATAAGTGATTTGGAGAGAGAGAGAGAGAGAGAGGGTGAGAGAAGAGAGGGAGTTACAATCACCAGTCAGTCAGTCAATTAATCTTTCTGAACACCAAGAAAACACTTTCTTTATGCTTCTGAGAAGCTCTAAAAGAAGGTAACGTTATACTTGCACAACATGTTTGGTCTGTGTGTGTCGCGGACTCGTGGTCCGGCCCGCACGATGAAGGAAGTTGCTCTCCTGTGTGCGCGCGTTCCGTGGAGCGCGTGAGCGCGTCCCGTCCTGGCGCGTGCATGGTTGGTCGCTTACGCGTGGCCCCTTTGTTCCGTGGGGAGTCATGTGGCGTTCGTTGGCATTCGGCGCGAATGTTTGAAAGGCTTAAAAGTCTTTGAGGTGACGTTACCCGAGGAAATAGATCGGCAAAGTCCACTTCCTTTCCTGGGAAACGAACTTGGTAGTTCATTTGAGGAGAAGACGAAACTTTGGACGATCAAAGAAAGGATCCCGGTTGGGGGTCGGATCTCCGTGAGGAGATCCTTTACGTGCTTCTTGACATGAGGCGTTTTCGGAAGAGAAAGGGCGGAGCTGGCGCACTGCCTTTATCCTCTTGGAGACATCCATCCCCTTCCTGTTGGCTTGAGCCAATCAGGGAGATGGATGTTGCAGCGGGAAATTCTTGGTTTATTGCTCTTTGTTTCACAGAGCATGCGCTCCTCGTGGGAGGGGGTGTGTTTCAAGGAGGCTTAATAAAATAACAGTTTGATCTTCATTGGCAATAAAACACATTAAAAATACCCTTTGCCTTATACCTCTGTGCATATTCGAGTGTTTCATTTCCTACGCATCATAGAGACACCAAGGATCATTATGTTACATTAAAGGAAAATACACTTACATTTAATCATGCATAAGGCCGGTATTCTAATTTCTATTTATGCCACGACCAACAAAGTTACTTCACTGTGACATGGGGGAAAACACACATACATAGAAACACATTGAATATATCTGGTTAAATGTCTTAACACAGAAAAGTCCATCTCTTGGTTCAGAGACATAAAGCACATTCCACAGTCTTGTAACGTGATCTCACTCCAGTGAGTGGAAGAATGTGTGTGGCGGTGTATGTATGTGTGTGTGTTTGTGTGTGTGTGTGTGGGGGGGGGGGGTCGATTTGCGATCGATCGATGACTGGTCGATTTGCCTGGCAAGATCCCTACAACATGGATGCAGCTGATGTAAGTCATTTATTCTTAAAGGAGCATTTCACTCATTGCAACATTAATCTTTATTGAAAGTGATTCATATATGTAGTTGAAATGTAAAATATTTTTTTTATTTGGTGCCCTCTTGACTGAGAAATACAGAAAATAACCAAGGGGCGCATTTGTATTAAAGAACTACAGTTCCTACAATGCCCCGCATTGCACAGCTCCGCAAGCCACACCCACTAACCCACCCACCCACTGGAACAGTGCAAACAGAGAATTCACTCTTCTGTCTACAACGCTAACATTAGCTGTCACCAGTAGGGCTGGGCGATATGTCAAAAATATTTTATCGATAATCGCCTTAAAAAATATCGCGATATCCGATAATATCGTCTACCCAAGCCCCGCCGCCCAACACGCCCCGCCGCGTGTTATAGGCCATATCATATGGCCCATATGTCATGTTATTTTAGTCAGATATGACGGCGCGACTGCACACAAATCACCTCAGATAAGCAGCTGAGCGTCTAAGCCAACGCGCCGCAATCGCAAATGAAAGTGAAAGTAAGTCGCAGAATCTTAAATCTTCATTAAAAGTAAAGAAACGAAATGATCTGACCACCAGGCAGTTGGCGCTCTCTCTTATTGCCGTCTTTGGTGATTTTGCTGATGATGATGATCAATAAAATGCAACGCATCTGTTGCTTTCGGTGACGTGCACTTCATTAAATCTGTATATTGCGCGGGAATTGAAGATCGGATTTAGGCTATCCGTTTTGCAGAAACACATTTATGTGACCAGGTGTAATGGAATCGTTTTGATAAATCAGAGTTCAGATAAATCAGCTATCCGATCTGAGAAAACGCATGAAGTGGCAGGTGTAAACAGCCCCGTTGAGTCTGGCTGCACTTTATCTAATGATAGCCAGGAATTCAGCTAGTTTAAAACTTTTTTTAAAACTTGTATTCAAACTATAATATATTTGTTATTTTATTTGTCTAAAATTAGGTTTTAAAACCAATTGTTTTGTTCTGCATGAGCAAAAACTTAAGCCGCTCAATAAAAATTACTGCTTTATTTATTTAGAAACATAAGTTACTAATAATTAGGCTATATATTTGGGTATTTTATTTATGTATTTTTGTTCATGTTTTAATCTAAAGCAAAGTATAACGCTCGATATCTGTAACCGACCTCCCAACATTACAAACTCTGAACGCGTGCATGAGATATTCAAAGCAACGCAATTTCTTCATCCGTTTGCAATATAACGAAATTTTAATTTTAATTACAATGGTCATGTTTTTATTTTTTAGAAGGCCTGTTTATTATGTGCAACATTTAAATTAATATTCAAGTTACTTTTCTGATTAACTTTTATACTAAACCAAAATAAAATATTGGAGATGTCTGCTATTCTGAATTAACAGGATTATTTTTTTTCGTCTGTAGAACGAAAATATAAAAATCAAGAACTCCAGGAAAAAATGTTTAGCAGAATTACGAAAGTGATAAATGATCTTTGACAGGTAACGCATCTCAAAGTCGCATGCTGAGTCCAACACAGACTCGTGTTGCAGTTGGAGCAGTCAGCGCCGAACAACAGGCACACAATATTAAGTTTAGGCATAGGCTGTAAAAGTTCAGCGAGAGATTTTCTTTATCCTTTGTTCTTTTATCAACTTCAAATATTGGCACCGAGTACAGGCTGCAATGCACGGATTCAATAGACACAGGCCTGCTTACCGACTCTGTTTACAGGTCGGGGATATTTCGAACTTGAAAAAAGATGTGTAATGACGTCTTTCCATGGTTGAAACAATTCTTCTGATGTTTAATCATGTTTATTATTTCATTCTATAAATTAACAAGAAGTATATGTGTGTGATATTGTATGCACATTTGTCCGTGCACGAGAAGCGGCTGTGTGCTGCTCAGTAAACAGCGCTCATGCAGAAGTGTTCTCTCGCGTCTTGTGCTTAAAGAATGCTATCAAGAAGAATCGATTTTCTATTCCTAACCCTACTAGCCTACAGAAAATATTTAAATCATGCTATTGCATGTAAATAAATATGTGTATAACTATAGGGCTATGTGAAATATGTTTGTCTTTTTTTATTTTTTTATTGACGATTATCGTCTGGAAACAGACTTCGATATCGATATCGCGATACTTGCGAGACATCGTCGATATACGATAATATCGTCATATCGCCCAGCCCTAGTCACCAGCGTTTGAAATTCTTTTCAAACAAAATGTATAGTTAGTCAGCTGTGGCGAGCAGGACGATCGAGGGCGAGGGATGTAAGAGGACGGCATGCCGCGCGAGGCCGGTGGCGTGAGTGATAATGAAAGACACCTGTGAGGCGCGCGCCGGTCTTGCGTCTCTCACGAAGGAGCGAATGCATAAAATGGGGAGCGACGACGGCAGATTGAGAGAGAAACAGGCCTGATTTTATGTTGTTTTGTTTCTGTTGTGTGTAACGCTGGCATACTTTCGTTTTGTATTTGTTCATTTTACTATTAAAATGTTTAAATGTTTGCCGGTTCCTGCCTCCTTCTTCCCACAACAACAAACCCTGTTCACTTTACTTTGGCAAATTAATAGTGAATTACTCCTCGTTTGTATTTATTTCTGTATGATGAATTACTGCATGATACCTGGATGTCCTGTCAGGCAAAACTATCACAACACAAATGTCCGTGTGCTCGTCTGATTCAGAGATTTCCTCCAGGAGAAATTGCCATCGTTGAAATTCTCTGCAGCAGACGGACTCTGTGTCCGTAGGCCGTAGCACGCAGCGAGAGCACAGGCAACAGCAGACCGCTCAGCACCAGAGTCAGTGCGGGGTCCTCGACCGACAGGCAGCCGTCTCAGGCTCCTCCATCAGCCTCAGCTGCTCTAAACTATACTGCAACTCGTAAAGATAGCCACGAACATCGGATGTGAGCAGCAGACTTTCAAAACCCTTTTCTTCAATATCATGTTTAGTTTCTTCCATCATTATCATAACTTCTATCTCCACAGCGCTTGTTAGCTTAGCTTCCAAACAAGATGGCGGATATTGATTTCAGTCTCTGCAAGTGAAGTCCCACCCACTAATCTGTAATAGGCCTGTGGGTGAGTGGGTCCCACACCTTAAATAATAATGAGCTAATCTTTGTAGTCTGTTGTCATTTCAATGAACACATTTCAATGTTACATCACAATAAGCAGGAAATAAAACTCTTAAATCCTTATTTCTAGATAAATAGATAAATATCTCAAAAGTGCAATAAACAAAAAGAAAAACTTAAAAAAAAATTCTACATATTTTATTCAATTAAAAAAAAAAAAGATAAATGTCAACCTCAAACTTGTCAATGTGAAAAACGTGCATACAACAATTTAAAACTATACAGAATTGATTTGAACCGTTAACATAAATTCGTTTTTAAGATACACTCATTCAAAAAGGGGGTAAAAATGCCATGTAAAATATTCAATTACATTTGTGGTCAAACAGATAACATTTTGCATTTTGCAGACAGCCTCGTGGCAGATCCGTTGAGAGCAGACCTCCTCTCTCAAGCTCGCAGCTCGATCTGGCATCCCCATCCAGAGTGTTGGTCTCTGCACGTATGGTTGATCAATGGATACCCGTTGCCCTACCAGATGCAGTGCTGAACATAATCACGCAGACTCTACGTGTTTAAATGGTCTGTGTTCTCTAAATGGTGCGCTGACAAAAACCTGGACCCACGAAGGTGCGGGGTTCCTGCGGTTGCTTAGTTTCCTTCAAGAGCTGTTGGACAAGGGAAGATCCCCCTTCACGCTCAAAGTCTATGTGGTGGCCATCGCAGCATTCTCAGAATCAATGCACGGCCAGTCAATAGGCAGGAACGAGCTTATCATCCGCTTTCTCCGAGGAGCCAGAAGGATGAACCCTCCGCGCCCCCTTCAGTTCCTATTTGGGATCTTTCTTTGGTCCCCTATACCCCTTTGAACCCCTAGACTTGGCGGACCTAAAATACCTTCCATTCAAAACTGTTTGTCTGATCGCCTTGTCATCAGTCAAACGTGTGGGTATTTACATGCGCTATCTGTTACTGTGGGTCTTGGTCCGAAATGACTCAAAAGTCATCCTCAAACCTAGACATGGCTATGTTCCCAAAGTGGTTGGCACCCCATTTAGAGCAGAGGTCATTTCCCTATCGGCTCAGCCAGCATTCGATAGTGATGGTGAGATTGATGTTAATCTCCTCTGGCCGGTCAGGGCTCTGAGATTTTACATTATACGCTCCACCCCATTCAGGCGCTCTGAGCATCTTTTTGTTTCTTTTGGAGGGCGCACCAAGGGTCTCCGCTGCCTCAAAACAAAGCCTGTCGAGGTGGATAATAGATTCAATCGCAGCTGCTTATGCTGTCTAAGTGAGGTCAGTTCTGTCCAGATATTATCATGCACAGGTTACCCTCATATAAACTTAGCTCTTCTGGTTGAGCTGCACTGTATCAGGTCATGTGCTGTGTGCTTATACATTGACTGGCTGTGCCGCTCTGTATTGTCTGTGAGTGCTTAATATATACATGCGCTTATTACACGGGCATTCGTAAAACGCCTCAAATACAAGAAAATGAACATGTGGTTTCCAGACCATGCCTCATTCTCAATGATACGTGGTCTGGCGTTAGACAGGCTAGCAAGCGCCACTGATCGGGACAGCATATCAGCAATCACCTTCAGCTTTCCACCAAAGTCAACTCCATGGTCCAATTTAGATAAGAGACCAAACCATGGACAAAACATTGGATAAAGACGCAGCAGGTCCATTCTGGGAATGTGCCAACCCGTGACCCCACCTCGCCAGACTATTTCAATCTGAAATTTTCTTAAATGTTAAATAAAGCAACATGGTAAAAAGATGAAAATGACTTGATTTTACTTTCAATCCTTTTACATAATCCAAGGTATTAACATTTTTCATAACTCCATGTAGGATGTTTCTGTTAATAAATGTAAGCACTGTGGCAGTAGTAATACAATATTTAGAAAATGTACTCTTGTACTCTTGATATTCAAGTACTTTTAAAAACAAGTACTTCAGTACTTTTACTTAAGTTGACATCTGACTGTAGTACTTTTACTTGTACTTGAGTAAAATTTAGCAAGGGGTATCTGTACTTTTACTCAAGTAATAAAGCTGTGTACTCTGTCCACCTCTGGTAGTTAGTTTCTTGGAAAAATCTACTTTAAATATGCAAATTAGCTCAACACTATAGGCCTAATTGACTTATGGCCAAGAAGCCATAAAGTCACAAGTAGAAAATATAGCTGCGAGCAGCGATCGCGGGCCCAAGCCGGTGGCACCGCAACCCCAGTACCTTTAGTTACCTAAAGGCACCGGGGTGGCGGTACCGCCGGCTTTGGCCCTTCATCGCTGCTCGCAGCTATATATATATATATATATGTGTATATATATATATATATATATATATATATATATATATATATATATGAAGCCGGTGGCACCAACACCTTGGTGCCTTTAGGGTTATTCTGCACGACGTGCAAAAACGTAACTCCTGCTTTGACTGTCGAAAAGAAGTGTGCTGAAGAGCTTGCATCAGTGAGGGCTCGGCAAAAGTGCGCATCAAGGGTACAAATCAATCTCAAAGTATGCATGAGCAGCCTTCTGAAAGGTCAGGTGTACATCCAGGTCTACATCTACTTGTGTTTACATTATAGTAGTTAGGGTTACGCCGATCCGATATCCGATACTCAGGATCAGTATCGGCTCAGATACTGCCAATTTTGCCGGATCGGGTATCAATCAGACGAGGCTGATTCAAATCCTGCATTGTGCGTATACTATTCTATGTTATTGTTAAGCCCCACAAAAGGCACACAAACAGCCCGTCGTGTTTGGTTAGTCAATGATGAAACTATCTTCAAGATGATTCAATGTTAATACTATTATACTTGATCTGTAGATAAAGGTATATGGTTTTGAATAAAGAAACTCTATCTTTCTGGACTTTATTGCTGTAACTTAATCGTGTTAATTTCTACCGGGTGATCACAACACTAGAGTAGAGTCAGAGCTCTATAATTCTTCTTCACACGCACAGTAACTGAAATTTAAAACTGTTAAAAGAAAAGGCTCAATAAACTATTGCATAGATAGACAATGTATAATCCACTGTCCTTCAATATGTATTTCCTTTGTGCTTTGAACCTTTCAATGCGGACTCGACACACTGCGCGCTGTAACTCCACGTGGCTTCAAGCGCATCATTCTCCGCTCAGGATGCGCATAAGCACTTTGTGCCGCACTGTACTGAGCCTTTCATATCATAATGCAGTGATGCAATGACAGATTATTAATTACCTTTCTTGTTCTGTCCTATCTATCATATGTTGCTACCTCATTAAACATCGGTACTATACATTTAAAACATCTCAATTTTATAATAGCCATGACTATATATACAATCATGTTGGTGGCCGAGACTGTCAAACACTAAAATTTGCCACTGAAACTGTGAGCGAGCACACAAGGGCCCTGGATGACACGAGTGCATGTGCACAAACAGAAAGCCATTACCGAGAGCCATTTTGATAAATGCAATCAAAAGAGTAACAGATAAAAAAATGACTGCAGCTGTTCTGAAACCATTGTACAGCTGTCGTTCGAACATACGCAGTTTAAATTCAATTACGATACCAATTGAAAAGTTGTCGTGTGCTAAACTATTGGAGTACTTGCAGCCAAAATCGATTAGATTGATAAGGTCCGACTACCAGAGATCTAATTAGTTAAGTAACATCATGTCAAGGTTAATGTAGCATTAGATTAAGGAGGAAAAATATAGGTACCTGTCCCTTTATATCGCAAGGAACAGATCTTGAATGACTATCTACATTTACAAAGGGTCATCGTGTTAAATGAAGTGAATAAAACAAAACATGAGCATTACCAATTCCTCTAACCTTTCTTCTCTAGGATGATTCCTCAAAACACTACATTAACCATTTCTGTAGAATTTGGCAAAACAAATCACAACCGAATTTCTATCAGGTCCCTTAGAACCAAGGAGACAGAACAGATGTTATTAATGAAGTTTAATTGTTTGGTACACATAACATGTTTGAGTTTCACCCAACTGACTTTTATTCAGACCATAGAAGTACTGGTAAAGGGTCAAAGGTTAATTTAACATGCCAGAAGCATTACCTGAAGAAACCTCACATTCAAGGGCAGCATGACCGCAATGACTCTAATGCTTTAGAGGAACAACTTCACACTACTCCTCTCTTTTACCTCGTCAAAGTGCGCAGCCAAGCAGGGAAAACATATGCAAGAACAGTCCTGGGAGAGAGAGACTACCACAGAAGATAAAGTCAATAAACTGAACAGGAGTGCGGGTTTCAAAGAGGAAGTACCTCCAACACATCAATACCTTTACAACATGGCTGTGCCTGGAAAAGTGCTACTGTCACAGACAAAATAAAAGGGAGCAAGCAACATCAGAATCCTTTCTACCAAGATGTCTTTCATCTGGGATAAATGCACCCTCACCTGCCTATGGGACAAATTGAGAAGTGCATTTATTAGGGAGCGTCGGACTATAAAGATTTTTCTAGTTGACTAGTAGACGTTCATTTAAGCCATTAGTCAACTAATAATCACATATTCATTTTCAACTGTGAATTACTTGTGTATATATATATATATATTGAAAGAGAAATACTAAACCATAATGAGCATTTGAAATTAATATATAGCTATAGGCGCAAATTTAGCCTATTCTGCTCCAAAGTGCATGCATAAAGCTTGCCACAAAGTACTGGCAAAAGCAATGTGTTGAAAAAATTATGGCTGTGCATATTAATCATATTCTGATTCTAGCTTCCAACGATTATGAAAACAGGATAATTGAGGTAAAGTGTGTATTGTGCCACTACCGCATTCAGTCCAGTGCACTTTCGGGACACTTTTGTTCCTCCCTAACCCCATTTAACAAAATTTGTATGTAGCCAGAATTCGACGTAGCCAAATTTAACATCCAAATCAGCCGAAGTGAGTGAGTGTTGTGAAATGCAGTCTGCTGTTGCTAAACTACGGGATGTGCTCTATAAACAGTGTAATTAAAGTGTATTATGACGCGAAAGAGACGATGTTCCCTAGCCCTGTCTCGTGTGCGCACGCTCTGACTACAGGGCTTTACGTGCATAAGCCAAGTATACTGAAGGGCTTCAGTGTTTCAGATTCGCGCACATAAACGGTTAAAAAGCCTGCACAGCAAATCTGTTCGAATGCCGTTTTGGTAAGTATCCTCGTAAACACAGTCGGTTATGTCACAGGTCAATGTAAACACTTGAGAAAGCGTGATAGAAACATGCTGTGTAATTGTATAATGGATATGTGCGTCCAAATGACTGCTGTTGTTATTAAAGTTAAGGGAAAGACAAAGATCACTTTCTGCTCTTGAATTAATCATTTTTGTAGTTTTAAACAAGGACAAGTCTATATCAAATATATACAGTACGCATGCACCGATTTCTACATTTTTGGCCGATACCGATAATTCTTATATTTGAAAGCCGATAACCGATATATTGTCCGATAAATCTAAATCCAAATTTTTAGACAATTTTTGAGACCCTGATTATAAAAAAGTCTCCTCATTAAAAGTCAAGATACAAACACAATTATGATGTTCTTATTTTAACGTTTTCCGATATGACAGACTTGCGCTGCACATTTTGCACTTTAACTGGATTTTCCTTTTTTAAAGTGATTTCAAATCATATTTCAAGCATTTTAAAAGCATTGAAGTTGCAACAGTGCACATCTAAAGTGCCTCAGCTGAAGGAAATAATACATTATTTATCGGCTTTTAGATATCGGCTAAATGTTCTTGTTGGGCCGATAACGATTACATTAAAAATGATTCATATATCGGCCGATACCGATAATCTGGCCGATATATCGTGCATCTGTAATATACAGCAGTGTTATTTTACACTTGATTACTTGATTTCATTTCTGTTGTTGGCTACTTACTATATCTTCCTGAAAAAACACAGTTTATTTCATTTGTATTTTTGTTGTGTTGTATTTTTCGCTTGCAATTAGTTTCTTTGTTCTTATTTTATTGTTGACTTCTCTAGTCTTCTTGTAACTGTTTTGAGGACTTTTAACTTACATTAATGAACCTAGTAATAGTTTTTGCTGAATTATCAATAATTGTGAAATTTCACTGACTTTTAAAATTACCCATGTCATAAAATAATTGTTAATGATAATAATAGGGGCAGTTGTGGCCTAAGTGGGGAATGAATGAACAGCACATGACTCTTCTACCCATTAAACCTCTTTAAGTCGACCATATAATAAGGGGGTAGCCCTAAAATTATATCCATTTACAAGTAAACAAAAAAAAACTTAATTTATAATGTGAAATAAGCAGTATAATCATTACATATGTGCTTAAACATTTCTAAAGCTTGCGTTAATTTAGTTTTAGATAATTCGATAGATGTTATAGCATTATGGAAGCTGGTCTGTAAATGAGTTTCGTTAAGAGACACACAAAGTGCTGCTTAGTCACGACTATCTGTGGAGTGAGGCAGATGCCATGGGTGTCAGACAGACATGCATGCAACCAAACACTGCCGGTTGGTCACCATGGTATCATGAGAATGACATCATGCTGCTTAATACACTAGCTCACTACCATCTGATCTACCTTCCGCAGAGCGAAAAGACAGGAATTAAATCGGATTTACATGTTCTGAGGGGAAAAATAAGTGGTGCTTTGTCCGTGCCCCACTGGCCATGATGCATGAGTGTTGTGGATACTTTCCAATTCATTGTTATGCAGTTGTTAGTCAGGGGCTTGATAACATCTATAACCCTTAAAGGGATAGTTAAATTGAAAATGGTAAATTCACACAACCTCATTCTGTTCCAAACCCCTAAAACTAACATTCATCTTCAAACCCCCTTTAACTTCAAGATATTTTGAAGCAGGTGGTTTGGTTACCATTGAAAAATAGACCGTTTTTAAAATATCAGTGTATGTTCCACAGAAGAAAGTCATACAGGTTTAGAACATCATGTGGGTGAGAAAATCGCAATTAAATTTTAGGTGAACCTTCACTTTCAATAATAGTGTTTTTT